>JAQRGA010000356.1:0-17611 GCA_029237695.1 Conchocele bisecta | reverse complement strand
AGAATGAAAAAATTGCTGTTTAGGAGTGAATGAAAAAATTGGCTTTGTGAAACAGTTGTAAGTAAGCCGAAAAATGGTACCTGCCTGCTTATGGACAGGGCCCTCATTATGGAATGAAGGGTCGCTTATGGTGTCTTTTTCATTAACCGTGACCCCAGTAGAACGGGCGTGCCTTGTGGCATAATAAAAATGTTCCCACAGCCAGAGTGGTAATAATGGCTGGCACAGGGGTCGGATCCATGTGGCTGGCAACTGTTAGATTGTGGTAACATAAACTTTGTTAGTTAATGTAGTAACCATTATCAGCCTTGCAGGACTTCGGGCCACAAATAATGAGCAGAAAATTAATTTGTGATTTCCTGAATGGCTGTTGTGTTCGGCCCATGGTCGCTATCCTGGGACTGCCTGGTAAATTTGATGTTGTAGTAAGTAGATTAAGTAATTCAACATGTTTACCATTGCTTTGTCATGTGTTGTAACCGGCATTGCCAAAAAAACAGGACAGCATGCAGTGAATCACATGTAGCATGCAATTGTAAGAAAAGGTACCTTATTGTGTTTGCAAACCAGTGCAGAACCAGTAAAGTTTTGGTTAATCTTACTTTCTGGTCGTCGAAAACACGCACTTCATTTATTATCCAATCGGTTGAAATAGTGCAAAGCTCATCTGGATCTACCACATGGCCGGTTGCAAATTCCATAATGCCCTCCTTGTTACTGACATTCAATTTGTTATATTCAGTTTTTTGTGGGGATTCCCATTTGCAGGCCAATTTGGGAGTATGGGGTTAATCGTTCTTGCTGATAATGACTGGCGATGTTTGGTTTAAAACCACACACAGCCACTTGCCCTCGCGAAACAAATAACCCAGCTTACCTAACTGAAACAGTGTCTCCATGTCAAGTACTAATTTAACCCCAAAGGCAGATAATACTGTTCAGCCATGCTAGCAAGGGAAATACCCCGTCTCGCAAGTCATGGGATCCCCAACTAATGCATCTCCTTGATGTTGTGGGCATTCTCATTCCTCGTCCTGTGGCAACAGTTCTGTCCTTTAGAGTAGCTGTGAATTACCATCCATTGTCTAGTTGTCATTTCCTGTAGTCCGAGATCCTACCCATCTTGCTTTTGTACTGGAAATGTGGCCTTCTTCACGTAGCCTCTTTTCAGATGACGCCTTCAGGAACTAACCTTCTTGGCCCTGCGTTACTATAGTCTCTGTGAAAGTTGAAAGTTGTATCTGGGTTTGTTCAGACGGTTCAAATGCTGTTGTTTAGTGCACGGTGCAGAGAAGTCTCGAGCGCCCTCCCGATTATGCGACTACCGCTTTTGTTCGTATAGAGTTCTGCAATGCCACAGTTATCAGTTCAGTAGTTGTTCATGATTACCCATCGCTGTGAAATTCCGCGAATTTAGTTTTTACATTTTTCGGCAAGGTTTGACTCCACATTGATCGGTTCGAATGCTTCAGTTCTTCTACGTTGTATTAAGCCGGTAATGCGTGTCATTGTTGAACATGCTCTGAGGTCGCTTCAGCCTCAATTTTAAGTATATCTTCATCTCAGCTGACTTGTCGCTTTCATTCATTTGCAGTGTGGAGCCTGCTGATTGGGCCCCAGGAAACTTTATCGAACGTGCCCGCCCTCGCCAGTTGTCTGGTTTTCATCAGCCAGCTGCAAACGACGGAGTCCGGAGCACAATTTGGAGTGGTCGTCGGCTGTAGCAAAGATACAAGTCGCATCTCATCCATCCGGGTTATCAATGCAAGGTATCTTACCTTGGTCAAAATCGTCAGGCAGGGTCTTACAACTTTTGTTTTGCTTTAGCAGAAAATATCAAGTTGCCTAGGAATGTTGTTTGTTAACCCAATTAGTGTTGAACCCAGATCAGGAACTGCACACCTGTGCAGCAAATTGGTTCTACTGAAACATCAACTCCTGCAATAGTAATACACTTCACCATGCAGTGGGTTATCTCCCCTGCTGCATGGGGCAAGGCTGTGTTTGTAGTCTGCTAATACACATGCAATATCTGCATTGCCACACAGGGTCAGGATTAGCAAATGCATTTGCCATGTGTTTGCCCACACCATCTGCTAATTGTTGTGGGAGTTTGAGTTATGTTCTTGGTGGGGTATTTATCTGCGGTCAAATACATGCCGATCACCCCAGTTAAAGCAGCATAGGAAAAGTATAAAAAAAATTACATGTACGCCATATTAGGAATTTTTTTTTTTTTTTTTAACCTTAATTTAGGGTTAACACTCGGTAAACATGAGGCAGATTGGCACATAGCTTAGTGTTGGTCGTGCATGCAGGACAAATTGTGACTCGTTGAACTGGTGACCCGGGACAATGCACGAAAAATCTAAACATGAAATATCCCATAGTGTTGTTTTACATCGCCATAGCTTTCATTCTCTGCTGTCCTTAGATGAATTGAATATGTGACTAACATGTTAACATTTCTTGGTACTTGTTAGTTCAATATTTGGCACCCATTATGGAAAAAATATATCATGAAAAAAAAAAGTGCTTCGCCATTTATTTGGTTCCGAAACATTCAAAATTTTAATTTAAAATTTCTTAATAATTTATTTAATTTTCGGAAATTGTCCATTGGTTTTTAAAGGAGGCCTGTAATTAATATTTCCACTTTCTTGACACAATAAGTACCATCAAATGCCTGTCCAGTTCCTTTTTAATTTGTTCATTACAAAATGGTCAAAAACTAGCATTGAGATATGGATTTTTTAAACGAACAGACGTAGCTTTGCCATCGGCCGTGCCCTCGGAAACATGAGAATGCGGGATTTACCATCATTTGATTTCGCTGTGTGCTCCATTTTAGTCGCAGAGTGGTCAGATTTCATAAAAAGCCACTTGGTTTCTTTCATTGCAAAATACTGGCTACTTGATATGTCTGAGCTTATATTATTTTTTTTTTATTTTTTTTTCATTTGATTTTGCCCCATTCTGGACCAGACCTCAGTACACAGATAGACTGCTTCCACGGGTCGGAGGTACCCTCAAAAAATAGGTACCGGTCGAAAAAGAAAAAATACATATGTTTGTGTTGCAGGTGCTTTGAGGCGGCAGGTTCGGGTGCAACTGATGTGGTTTATTAATGCATGTGGAGACCAGTGTTTGTAAACACAGGGGCTCTTAGTACACAGCCAATTTATCTGCAGTTTGGAATCGGATTATTTTGTTGTGGCAGGGAACATGTGTAAATGAAGTGTTGATGCGGCTCTGGCGTCTGTTGTGACGTTGATGATTTTTGGACCCCAGCTGTCATGTTTCCTTTCTGTCAGAAAAAAACGAAATGGTCTCCGGGTGGTTTGTTGACAAGTTGGTGAGAAGACGGCCATGATCCAGTCGTCCTAAAGGGACATTGTAAACTCAATATGTGTGATTACCAATGTTTATGCTTTTTACAGGCGGTGAAGTGGAAAATTGACCCCCTTAAACGCTATATGTTTAATATACAGTTCTCTCTGTTTGTTTGTTTAGGCTGTCAGAAGCAGCCATGTTTGTTGACAGGCAAAATCAACAATTGACAAAAAAGAAAAGTTCTGCCAGGCCAGATGAAATAAAATTTCAGCGTTCAGTTAGTTCTGTAGGGCCTACGAAGTTAGAGGCCAGTGTAATTAAATCAGTATTTGTTTCTGTTTTCATCATTTTTTAAATTGCATTTTATTGCAGGATTGTTGGCCATTTTTTTCTTTTTTGGCTGAAATTTGCAATGTTTGTCAATGTTGTTTCTAGAACACAGATTGACTGGCTCTGGGCATGTTAACATTTCCAGTTACATCATCAAGATGGATGCCTTTTGTTTAGGTGTGAATGAAAAAAATTGCTGTGTGAAACAGTGTAGTAGCCCGAAAATTGGTTACCTGCCAGCTATGGACAGGCCCATTATGGAAGAAGGGTCGCTATGGTGTATTTTCATTACCGTTGACCCCGTGAGGGCGGGAGCGTGTCGGCATAACTAAAAAATGGTCCAACAGAGTGGTAATTAATGGCTGCACAGGGTTTCGGATTCCAATGTGGCTGCAACTGTGCAACTGTAGATTGGTAGGTAAATAAACTTTGTATTAATGTAGAACCAGAACATTCTCAGGCCTTTGAGGTCTCGGGCCACAAATAATAGCAGTAAAATTGGTGTTTCCAGAATTGGGTGTTGTGTCGGCCATGGGCGCCTATCCGGACTGCCTGGTAAATTTGATGTTGTTAGTAAGTAGATAAAGTAATCAACATGTTTTCCATTGCTTTCATGTGTAATCCAGGCATGCAAAAAAACAGAACAGCATTTTTTTTTGGGGCAGTTGAATCATGTAACATGCAATTGTAGAAAATGGTAACCTTATTGAGTTTGCAACCAGTTGCCGAGAACCCAGCAAAATGTTTTGGGTTGAATCTACCTTTCTGGTCGTCGAAACACGCACTTCATCTATATCACTCGGGTGAAATTAGTGGCAAGCTCATCTGGATCTACAAACTGGGCCGGCGGTTGCCAAATTCCATAATGCCCTCCTTGTTACTGACAATTCAATGTTATATTCCAGTTTGTGGATCCCATTTGCAGGCATTTGGGGTATGGGTAATCGTCTGCTGATAATGACTGGCGATTGTTTGTTAAAACCACACAGCCCACTGCCTCGCAAAACTCAAATAACCCGCTACCTAACTGTACAGGTGTCTCCATGTCAGTAACTAAATTACAAGGCAGATAATACTGTCAGCCATGCAGCAAGGAATTACCCCGTCTCGCAGTCATGGGATCCCCTATGCAAATCTCCTGATGTTGACGGCATCTCATCCTCGATCCCGGTGGCTGGTCGTCTTTGTCCTTTTAGAGGTAGCTTGTTGATCCACATTGTTCTTAGTTGTCATTTCCTGTAGTCCGTGGATCCTTCCCATCTTGCCTTGTACTGGAAATGTGCCTTCTTCTACGTAGAATCTTTTTCAGATTGACGCCTTCGAATAACTTTCTGGCCGCTTACTATAGGTCTCTGTGAAAGTTGTACTCGGGTGTTCTGGACGGTTTTCAATGCTGTGTTTGCACGGTGCAGAGGAAGTCGAGCGCCCTCCCGATATGCTACTCCGCATTTTGTCGTAATAGAGTCCAGCAATGCCACAGATTTATAGTTCAGTATTATTAGTTCAATGATACCCTCGCTGTGAAAATTCCGCGAATAGTTTTACATTTTTCGGCAGGTTTACTCCACATGATCGGTCGAATGCTTCATTACTTCCTACGTTAGTAATAAAGCCGTAATCGGTGTCATGTTAGAATGCCTGATTCGCTCAGCCTCATTTAAGTTATATCTCTCATCAGCTGGACGTGTCCCGCTTTCATTCATTTGCAGTGGTGGCATCTGAATTTTTGGGCCCCACAGGAACTTCGAATCGTGCCCGCCCGCCCCAGTTTGGTCGTTTTCATCGCCAGCCGCAAACGACGGAGTCCGGAGCACAATTTTGGAGTTGGTCCGTCGGCGTAAGCCAAAGATACAGTTCCGCATCATAATCATCCGGGTTTATCCATGCAGGTATCTACCTGGTGGTCAAATGGGGGGGGGGCGGGGGCGTCCAGCAGGGTCCTAAACAATGTTTTTGCTAATGCAGAAAAATATCAAAGTGCCAGAATGTTTGTTTGTACCCAACCAATAGTGTAAGACCCATATTAGACTGCACCCACCTGTGCAGCAAATTGGTCCTCTGAAACATCAACTCCTGCCAAATAGTAAATACACTTCAGCCTGCAGTGGGTTATCTTCCCCCTGCTGTCAATGGGCAAGCTGTGTTTGTAGTCCTGCAATACACATGCAATTAGCTTGCATGCCACAACAGGTCAGAATTAGCAAATGCATTTGCCTGTGTTGCCACAACCCACTGCTAATGTTTGTTGGGTTTAGAGTCTAGTCCTTGGTGGTATAATCTGCTACAAACATGCCGAACACCCAGATTTAAAGACAGCATAGAAAAGTATAAAAAAAAATTACATGTACGCCATATTTATAATTTTTTTTTTTTACCTATTTAAGGGTTAACACTCGGTACATGATTCAGATTGGCACAATAGCTTAGTGTTGGTCGTTGACATGCAGACAATGTGACTCCGTGACTTGGTGACCCGACAATGCACGAAACATCATAACCAAAATAAATCCTCCATAGTGTTGTTTTACATCGCCAATAAGCTTCATTCTCTGGCTGTCCTAGAATGAATTGAATATGTGACACATGTAACAGTTTGGTACATTTGTTAGTTCAATATTTGGCACCATATTGGAAAATAATATCTGAAAAAAAAGTGCTCGCAATTTGGTATCCCGAAACATTCCAAAATTTTAATTTAAAATTTAAAATTTAATTTAATTTAATTTTAATTTTCGGAAATTGGTCCATTGTTTTTAAAGGCCTGTATTAAATATTTCACCATTTCTGCACAATAGTAACCGCATCAAATGCCTGTCCAGTCCCCCCTTTTTTAATTCATTGACAAAATGTCCAAAACTGCAATGAGATATGGATTTTTTAACGAACAAGCAACGTAGCATTGACCTCGGCCGGCCCTCGGAAACATGAGAATGCGGGATTTACATCGATTTGAATTCGTGTGTTGCACATTTTAGATCGCAGAGTGGCAGATTTATCATAAAAGCCCACTTGGTTCTTCATTGCCAAACTGGCTACTTGATATGGTCTGAGCTTATATTAATTTTTTTTTTCACATTTTTTTTTGCCCCATTCAGACAGACCTTTCAGTACCCCCACAGATTAGACTGCTTCCGGGTCGGTTACCCTCAAAAAATAGTCCGGAGAAAAAATACATCTGTTTGGTGTTGCCAGGTGCTTTGAGGCAGGTTCGGGTGCAAAACTGATGTGGTTTAATTAATGCCAATGTGGAAGACAGTTGTTTTACAAAAAACAGTTGGGCTCTAGTACACAGCCAAATATCTGCAGTTGGAAATGAAAATTTATTTTGTGTGGCAGGACACATGTAAATGAAGTGGAAGCGGCACTGTGACTTTGGTTGAACGTGAATGATTTTTGACCCCTGCTGTCATGGTTTTCCTTTCTGCAGAAAAACGAAATGGTCAACCGGTTGAACAAGTTTGTGAGAAGACGGCATTTGATTCCAGTCGTTTTCAAATACATTTTTAAACTGCAATTTTGTTGTGATTCCAATGGTTTTATTGCTTTTACAGGCGTTGAGTTTTTTTGAAATTTTTTGACCCCTAAACGCTAAATTATTGTTTAATATACAAGTTTTTCCCTAATCTGAGTTTTTTAGCTGTCAAGAAGCAGCCATGTTTGAACAGCAAAATTCAATCATTGGACAAAAAAGTTCTTGGGCAGCCAGATGAAATAAAATTTCATTTCCAGTTTAGTCTGTAGGCCTACGAATTTAGAGGCCAAGTGTAATTAACAGGATTTGTTTCCTTTGTTTTCATCCATTATAAATTGCATTTTATTGCAAGGATTTGTTGCAAAAAATTTTTTTATTTTTGCAGAAAAACAATTTTCAATGTTTTCTAGAACAGTGATTGACAGCAGGGCATGTACCCATTTCCAGTTAAAACATCATCAGGATGGAAGCCTTTTGTTTAGGAGTGAATGAAAAAAATTTTGCCTGTGAACAGTGTAGTAGCCGAAATGTACCTGCCAGGCCTTATGGTAACATTCCCATTATGGAAGAAGGGTCGCTATGGTGTAATTTTCATACCGTGACCCCGAGACGGGCGTGTGGCAATAATAAACAAATGTCCCACAGAGTGGTAAAAATAAAGGCTGCAACAGGGTCGGTATCCATGTGGGCTGCAACTGTATATTGTGGTAATAAACTTTGTATTAAATGTAAGAACAATCTCATCCTTGAGACTCGGTGCCACAAATAATAGCAGAAAATTGTGTTTCCAGAAACATGGCTTGTTGTGTCGGCCATAGGCGCCTATCCGGACTTGGCCTTGGGGGTAAATTTGATGTTGTAGTAAGAGTAGATAAGTAATCAACATGTTTTTCCACTTGCATTTCATGTGTAACCGGCATGCAAAAACAGACAGCATGCCAGTGATCATGTACATGCAATTGTAGAAAAAGGTACCTTATTGAAGTTTTGCTAACCAGTGCATAACCCAGCCAAAAAGTTTTGGTTAATCTACTTTGGTCGTCGCAAACACGCACTTCGTATTATATCACTCGGATGAAATAGTGCAAGCTCATCTGGAATCTACACTGGCCCGGTTGGCCAAATTCCATAATGCCCCTCCTTTTTGTTACTGACATTCAATGTTAATATTTCAGTTTTGTTGGATCCCATTTTGCAGCAATTTGGGTATTGGGTTAAATCGTCTGCTGATAATGACTGGCGATGTTTGTTAAAACTCACACAGCCAACTGCCTCTCAAACAAAAAATTAACCCAGGCTACCTAACTGACAGTGTCTCCATGTTCAGTACTAATTACAAGGCATGATAATACTGTCAGCCATGCAGCAATGGAATACCCCGTCTCGCAGTCATTGGGATTCCCCTATGCATCCTCCTGAATTGTTGACGGCATCCTTCATCCTCGTCCTGTGGCAACGTCTGTCCTTTAGAGTTTAGCTGTGATCCACATTGTCCTAGTTGTCATTTTCCTTGTAAGTCCCGAGATCCTCCCATCTTGCTTGTACTGGAAATGTGCCACCTTCCTTCACGTAGCCCTCTTTTCAGGATGACGCCTTCTAATAACTTCTGGCCGCTTACTATAGTTCCCTCTGTGAAAGTTTGTACTCGGTTGGTTCAGACGGTTCAATGCAGTGTTTAGCAGGTGCAGAGAAGTCGAGGCCCGCTCCCTCCCGATATGCTATCTCCGCTTTTGTCGTATAGAGTCTGGCAATGCCACAGTTATAGTTTCAGTTAATTGTTCATGATACCCCTCGCTGTGGAAATTCCGCGAATAGTTTACATTTTTCGGCATGGTTTAACTCCACATGAATCGGTCGAATGCTTCATTCATTCTAACGTTTGTATAAGCCACGTATCGTGTCAATGTTGGAAAAATGCCTGGCTCGCTCAGCCTCATTTTAAGTATAATCTCTCATCAGCTTGACTGTCGCTTTCATTCAATTCATTTGGCAGTGGGTGGCAGCTGATTTGGGTGGCCCAGGTAACTTCGAACGGAACGTGCCCGCCCGCCAGTTTGTCGGTTTCATCCGCCAGCGCAAACGACGGCAGTCCGGAGCCACATTTGGAGTGGTCGTCGGCGTAGCAATATTACAGTCCGCATCTATCATCCGGGTTATCATGCAGGTATCTACCTTGGTCAAATCGTCAGCAGGGTCTACAATGTTTGCTATGCAGAAATATCAAGTGCCAGAATGTTGTTTGTACCCAATAGTGTAGACCCAGATTAGACTGCACACCTGTGCAGCAAATTGGTCTCTGAAACACAACTCCTGCAATAGTAATCACACTTCACCTGCAGGTTGGTTATCTCCCCCTGCTGCATGGGCAAGCTGTGTTTGTAGTCTGCAATACACATGCAATAGCTGCATGCCACACAGGTGATTAGCAAATGCATTTGCCTGTGTTTTGCCACACCACTGCTAATGTTGTGGGTTTGAGTCTAGTCTTGGTGGTATATCTGCGGACAAACATGCCGAACACCCAGTTAAAGCAGCATAGAAAGTATAAAAAAATTACATGTACGCATATTAAAGAATTTTTTTTTTTTTTACCTATTTAGGGTTTAAACACTCGGTACATGAGGCAGATTGGCACATAGCTAAGTGTTTTGGTCGTGCTGCAGACAATGTGACTCGTGACTGGTGACCCGACAATGCACGAAACAATCATAACATAAATATCCATATTGTTGGTTGTTTTTACAATCGCCATCGCTTCATTCTCTGCTGTCCTAGTATGATTGAATTTATTGTGGACAACATGTAAACATTTTGGTACATTGTTAGTTGTCATTCTTGGCCCACCAATATGGAAAATATATCTGAAATAAAAAGTGCTCGCATTTAGGTTACCGACATTCAAAATTTTAATTTAAAAATTTAAATTTAATTTATTTTAATTTTAATTTTCGGAAATTGTTCCAATTGTTTTTAAAAGGCCTGTATTAATTAATTATTTTCACATTCTGCACAAATGAGTACCATCATATTGCCTGTCATGTCCTTTTTATTTCGATTACAAAATGTCAAAAAACTGCATGAGATATGGATTTTTTACGAACAGACGTAGCATTGCCTCGGGCCGTGGGGGGGACCCTCGGAACATTGAGAATGCGGGATTTAACTCATTTGATTTTGTTTTAGTTGGGTGGTGGTGCCACATTTTTAGTCGCAGAGGGGTGGCATTAATTTCAAAAAGCCACTTGGTTCTCATTGCAAATACTGGCTTACTTGATTATGTCTGAGCTTAAATTATTTTTTTTATTTTTTTTTTTCAGCATTTGCCCCATTCCATTCGAACAGACCCTCAGTAAACTCAGATATAACTGCTTTCCGGGTCGGTTACCCTCAAAAAATTAGTCCGGAGGAAAAATACAATACATATGTTTGTGTTGCAGGTGCTTTGAGGCAGGATTCGGGTGCCACTTGCTGTGGTTTTTTAATTGCAATTGATGGTGGGAACTGTGTTTAAAAAGGGACAGGGGGATCTAGTACCACAGCCAATATCTGGCAGTTTGGAATGGATTATTTTGTGTGGCAAGGACTCATGTTAAAATGAGTTGGGTGATGCGGCTTCTGCGTCTGTTTGTGACGTGATGATTTTTGACCCGCTGTCATGTTTCCTTTCCTGTTCAGAAAAACGAAATGGTCACCGGGTGTTGAAAACAAGTTGGTGAGAATAGAACGGCATGATCCAGTCGACAAAATAGAATTGTAAGCTCAACTGTGTGATTCCAATGTTTATGTTTTTTTGGGGGGGGGGCTTTTACAGGCGGGGTGAGTGGAAATGACCCCTAAACGCCTATATGTTTTCTATACAGTTCTATCTGTGTGTTTAGGGCCTGTCAGAGCAGCCATGTTTGAAACAGCAAAAATCAACATTGACAAAAAACAAAGTTCTGCTGCCACAGATGAAATTAAAATTTCAGCCAGTTTAGTCTGTAGGGACCTACGAAGGTTAGAGGCCAGTGTTAATTAAAACAGTATTTTGTTTTCTGGTTTTTCATCATTTTAAATGCAATTTTATTGCAGGATTGTTGCATTTTTTTTCTTTTTTGCAGAAATTTGCAATGTTTCAATGTTGTTTCTAGAAACCCACTGATTGGAAGCTGGGCATGGTACATTTTCCAGTTTACAATCTATCAAGATGGGATGCCTTTTTGTTTAGGGTGTTGAATGAAAAAATTATATTGCTCGTGAACAGTGTAGTAGGCCGAAAAATGGTAACCTGCCAGCTTTATGGGACAGGCCCATTATGGAAGGAAGGGTCGTCTAATGGTTGTATTTTCATAACAGTGACCCCGAGACGGGGAGTGCTGGCATAATAAAAATAAATTGTCCATCAGGTGTGGTTTAATTAATGGTCTGGCACCTGGGTCGGGGATCCATGTGGCTTTGCAACTGTAGACTTGTGGTAATTAAATAATAAACTTTGTATTAATGTTGAAGAAATCTCAAGCCATTGGAGAAAACTCAGGGCCAACCAAATAATTAGCTAGGAAAATTAATTGTGTTTTCCAGAAATGGCTGTTGTGTCGGCCATGGCGCCTATTCCGGACTGCCTGGTTTAAATTTGGATGTTGTAGTAAGTAAGGAGTTAAGTAATCAACATGTTTATTTCCCATTGCTTTCATTGTTGTAACCGGCAATGCCAAAAATAATAAAGACCCAAGGCATGCTGTGATTCATGTACATGGCAATTGTAGAAAAGGTTCATTGATTGAGTTTTGCTAATCCAGTGCAGACCAGCAAAGCAATTTTGTTTTGTTAAATCTACTTTGGTCGTCGAAACACGCACTTCCATAATATATCACTCGGTGAAATAGTGCTAAAGCTCATCTGGATCTACACTGGACCGGTTGACAAATTCCATAATGCCCACCTCGTTGTTACTGACATTCAATGTTATATTCAGTTTGTGGATTCCCATTTCGTCTGCAGCCATTTGGGTAATGGGTAAATCCGGTCTGCTGATAATGACTGGCGGATTGAACTTTGTTTAAAACCTACTCTGCCACTGCCTCCGCAAAAAAATTCAATTAACCCGCTACCTAAACTGACAAGTGGATCTTCCAATGTCTGTACTAAGTTCTTCAAAAGGACAGATTAATTACTGTCAGCCATGCAAGCAAGGTAAGCTACCCGTCTCGCAGTCATTGGGGATCCCACCTTATGCATTTCCTCTGATGTTGACGGCATTCTAATCCTCGTCCTGTTGGCAACGTTCTGTCCTTTTAGAGTAGGCTGTGATCCACTATTGTCTCGTTGTTTTCATTTTCCTGTTAGTCCGAGATCCATCCCATCCTTGCTTGTACTGGAAATATGTGCCCAGTTCTTCACGTAGCCTCTTTTCTGATGACGCCTTCTGAAATAACTTCTGGCCGCTTAATATTTAGTTCTGTGGAATGAAAAGTAGTACTCGGTGTTTCTGGTCGGTTCAATGCCAGTGTTTGCAGGTGCAGTGAAGTCGAAGTCCTAGGCCCTCCCGAATTTATGCGGACTCTCCGCTTTTTGTCGTATAGAGTTCTGCAATTGCCACAGTTATAGTTCCTGTATTTGTTCATGGATACCCTCGCTTGTGAAAATTCCGCGAACTTAGTTTCAATTTTTCGGCAGGTTTTTGTACTCCAACATGATCGGTCGAATTGCTTCATTTCTTCTTCGTTGTATTAACCAGCCGTATCGTGTCATTGTTGAATGCCTGATTCGCTCAGCCTCCTATTTTAAGTATATCTTATTCATCCAGACTGACTGGTCCGCTTTCATTCATTTGTGCAGTGGGTTTTCTTGGCAGCTGATTTGGGCCCTGGAATACTTCGAACAACGTGACCGCCACGACCAGTTGTCGGTTTCTCGCCAGCGCAAACGACGGAGTCCTGGAGCACATTTGGATTGTGGTCGTCGGGCGTAGCAAAGACTACAGTCGGCAATCCTATCAATCCGGGTTTATCATGCAGGTAATCTTTACCTTGGTTCAAATCGTTACTGCAGGGTCTACAATAGTTTGCTTTATGCAGAAATATCAAGGTGCCAGGAATTGTTGTTTGTACCCAATAGTGTAGACCCATATTAGACTGACCCACTCCTGTGCAGCAAATTGGTCTCTGAAACATTCCAACTCCTGCAATAGTAATACACTTCAATATGCCAGTGGATTATCGTTGTCCCTGCTGCATGGGCAATGCTGGGTTTGTTAGTCTGCAATTACACATGCAATATGCTGCATGCCAACACAGGTCAGAGTTTAGGCAAATGCATTTGCCTGGTTGTTGCAACACCACTGCTAATTGTTGTGGGGTTTGAGTCTAGTCTTGGTGTTATAATCTGGGCGGCCAAATAATGCCGAACACCCAGTTAAAGCGAGCATTAGAAAGTATAAAAAAAATTACATGTACGCCATCTTAGAATTTTTTTTTTTTTACCTATTTAGGGTTAAACACTCGGTACATGAGGCGCGATTGGCACATAGCTAGTGTTGGTGTCGTGCATGCAAGACAATGTGACTCGTGAACTGGTGACCCGACAATGGCACGATAACATCATTTTCAAATTAAATATCCATGAGTGTTGTTTTTACATCGCCATAGCTTGATTCTCTTCTGTACCTTAGATGATTGAATATGTGACTCTATTGTAACATTTGGTTGGTACTTGTTAGTTTCTAATTATTGGCCCCACCATATGGAAAAATTATATCTGAAAAAAAAGTGCTCGGCATTTGGTTTCCGGACATTCAAAATTTTAATTTTAAAAATTTAATTAATTAATCTTTATTTAAATTTTTCGGAAATTGTCCATTGTTTTTAAAAGGGCCTGTAGTTAATTTCATATTTCTGCAAATTCGTACAATTTTTTTGTACCCCCCCCACCCAAAATTTTTTTAATAAATTTTATTAAAACCAAAAATCAAATCAAATGCCTGTCCAGTCCTTTTTTATTTCATTACAAAAATGTCAAAAAAACTGCATGAGCATATGGATTTTTTACGAATCAATGACGTTAGCATTTGCCTCGGCCGTGCCCTCGGAACATGTGAATTGGCGGGGATTTAAACATCATTTGATTCGTGTTAGTTGCAATTTTTAGTCGCAGTGGGTGGGCATTTAATTTCATAAAATGACCACTTGGTTTCTCATTTGCAAATACCTGGCTACTTGATTTAATGTCTGTGTCTTATATTATTTTTTTTTATCACATTTTGCCCCATTTCTGAACAGACCTCGTCAGTTCTCCAGATAGACCTGCTTCCGGGTCACGGTTTACCATTCAAAAAATAAAATAGTCCGGAGAAAAATTATTCCATATGTTTGTGCGTTTGCAGGTTGCTTTGAGGGAAGGTTCGGGTGCTCTGATGTTGGTTTTATTAATAATGCTTGGGGTGGAGTCAGTGTTTTAACCTCAGGGGCTCTAGTTTACACAGACCAATATCGGCCAGTTTGGAATGGATTATTTTCTTGTGTGGCAGGACACATGTAAACTGTCAAGTGTGATGCGGACTCTGCGTCTGTTGTTTTGACGTGATGATTTTTGACCCCGCTGTCATGTTTCCTTTTCCTGTCAGAAAAACGTAAATGGTTACTCCGGGTGTTGATCAAGTTGGTGAGGAAGAGTAGGGACGGCATGGATCCAGTCAGTCAAATAGATTGTAACTCAATGTGTGATTCCTAATGTTTATGCTTTTTACAGGGCGGTGAGTTGAAAATGACCCCTAAACGCTATATGTTTAATTTATACTGTTTTCTATCTGTGTGTTTAGGCCTGTTCAGTAGCTGCCATGTTTGGACAGCAAAATCCAAAACTAGTTGACAAAAAAGAGTTCTGCAGCCATATTCGAAATAAAATTTCAGCAAGTTAGTCCTGTAGGGCCTACGAAGTTAGAGGAGCCAGTGTAACTTTAAACTGTATTTGTTTCTGTTTTCATCATTTTTAAATGCATTTTATTTTATTGCAGGATTGTTGCATTTTTTTATTTTTTTTGCAGAAAATTGCAATTGTTTCAATGTTTGTTCTAGAATACAATGATTGATCAGCTGGGCATGTTACATTTCAGTTACATCCATCAATGGATGGATGCCTTTTGTTTAGGAAGTGAATGAAAAAATTTGCTGTGAACAGTTGATAGTAGCCGAAAATATGGTACCTGCCCAGCTATGGACAGGCCCACATTATGGAATGAAGGGTCGCTACTGGTGTATTTTCATAACCGTGAACCCCGAGACCGGGCGTTGTGGCATAATAAAAAATGTCCACTGAGTCGGTTTAAATAAAGGCTGAACTGGGTCGGGATCCAATTGGTGGCTGCAACTGTAGATTGTGGTTAATAAAACTTTATGTATTTTAATGTTAGAAATACATCTCAGCCATTGAGACTCGGGCCACAAATAATAGCAGAAAATTTGGTACCCCGTTTCCAAGAATGGCTTTGGGTTGTGTCGGCCATGGGGCCGCCTTTCCGGACTGCCTGGTAATTTATTGATGGTTGTTAGTAAGTAAGATAAGTAAATAACAAAATGTTTTCCATTGGCTTTATCATGTGTAAACCGGCATTGCAAAAAACTAGACAGCAATGGCAGTGGGATCATTGTAACATGCAAATTGTTAGATAAATGGTACCTTATTGAGTTTGCAAAACCAGTGCCAGGACCCAGTCAAAATAGTTTTGGGTTAATCTACTTTGGTCGTCGGGTAAATAACACGCTCTTCATATATATCTCTCGGTGAAATAAGTGCAAGCTCATAGGGTTGGATCTACATGGCCGGTTGCCAAAATTCCATTAATGCCCTCCTTGTTACTGGACATTCCCAATGTTTAATTCTTCAGTTTTGTGGATTCCCAATTTTGCAGCATTTGGGAGTGATGGGTAATTCGTTTTCTGCTGGGGTGATAATTGACTGGCGATGTTTGTTTAAACCTCACAGCCACTGCCTCGCAAAACAAATAACCCGCTACCTTAATGACAGTGTCTCCATTTGTCAGTACTTAATTACTAAGGCAGATAATACTGTTCCAGGCCTAATGCAGCAAAAGGAATACCCCGTCTCGCAGGTCATGGGATTCCCCTTTATGCATCTTCCTGATGTTGACGGCATTCTCATCCTCGTCCTGTGGCAAACGTTCTGTCCTTTAGGAAGTAGCTGTGATTCCACATTGTCTAGTTGGTCATTTCCTGTACGTCCGTGATTACCTACCCATCTTGCTTTGTACCTGGAAATGTGCTGCCTTGCTTTCACGTAGGCCTCTTTTCAGATGAACGCCGTTCGAATAACTTCATGGGCCGCTTACCTATAGTCTTCTGTGAAAGTTGTACTCGGTGTTCAGACGGTTCTAATGCAGTGTTTGCAGGTGCAGAGAATGTCGAGCGCCCTCCCGAATATGCGACTCCGCTTTTGTGTGTATTATAGAGTCTGCTAATGCCACAGTTTTTTATAGTTTTCTGTATTGTTCATGATTACCCTCGCTGTGAAATTCCGCGAATTAGTTTGTACATTTTTCGGGCAGGTTTTACTCCAACATTGATCGGTCGAATGCTTCATTCTTTCTACGTTGTTTAAGCCGTTAAGTGTCATCGTTGTGTGTTGGAACTGTGCCTGATCGCTCAGCCTCCATTCAATTTTAAGTTTATTATCTCTCAATCAGCTGACTGTCGCTTTCATTCATTTGCCTTAAGTGGTGGCAGCTGATTTGGGCCCAGGAACTTCGGAATAGCGTGGCCCGCCACGCCTGTTGTCGGTTTCATCGCCAGCGCAAATCGACGGGAGTTACGGGAGCAACTTTTATTTTGGGAATGTGGTCGTCGGCGTAGCAAAGATACTGTCGCATCTATCATCCGGGCCGGGTTGATCATTGCAGGTATTCTACCTTGGTCCAAATCGTCAGAACAGGGTTCCCTCAAAAAAAAAAAAAAAAAAAAAAACCAAGGGTCTAAATGTTTGCTATGCAAAAGAAATATCAAGTGCCTGGAATGTTGGTTGTTACCAACAATAGTGTAGACCCAGATTAGACTGCACACCTGTGC
Source organism: Conchocele bisecta (assembly GCA_029237695.1). Classification (NCBI taxonomy): domain Eukaryota; kingdom Metazoa; phylum Mollusca; class Bivalvia; order Lucinida; family Thyasiridae; genus Conchocele; species Conchocele bisecta. Next base: position 421 of record JAQRGA010000356.1, on the reverse strand, counting down.
AGCAAATTGGTCTCTGAAACATCAACTCCTGCAATAGTAATACAACTTCACCTGCAGTGGTTATCTCCCCTGCTGCATGGGCAAGCTGTGTTTGTAGTCTGCAATACACATGCAATAGCTGCATGCCACACAGGTCAGATTAGCAAATGCATTTGCTGTGTTGCCACACCACTGCTAATGTGTGTTTGGGAGTCTAGTCTTGGTGGTATATCTGCGGCAAACATGCCGAACACCCAGTTAAAGCAGCATAGAAAGTATAAAAAAATTACATGTACGCCATATTAGAATTTTTTTTTTTACCTATTTAGGGTTAACACTCGGTACATGAGGCAGATTGGCACATAGCTAGTGTTGGTCGTGCATGCAGACAATGTGACTCGTGACTGGTGACCCGACAATGCACGAAACATCATAACATAAA
>JAQRGA010003554.1:0-14381 GCA_029237695.1 Conchocele bisecta | reverse complement strand
ACGATGCGAGGTCGTGTCCGACCAAACCTACACATTCATAATGAAATAGTACTACAGAAGCAAGCCGAAACACACCAAATGCCTGTGGGTTAGACTGAAAATTAATTTCCCTAGACCCATAGTTAAACCTTGGTATAGGGTGTAACTCGTGGTTTAGGGAATTATTGTACATATAGCTTGAGATTAGTTAACACGATCACACAGGCCCTATAAATGACAACAAACAAAATGTCACTGAAAACATTTGTTTACAATACAAACATAATAAATAGTATAGGAATAATTACAAAATGTTGTATACCTGCCAAAATAACCAAGTTATTGGCTCATTGAGGTGATTATTACTTTCTTTAAATATAAGTATTAATGTCCTGGGTAGATACTTCCGATCTGTCTCAATAACCCATATACTGGTATTGTTTTTATACAATGATGTAGATATCATACAGAATATGCACAGTATATAATTATTTTACACTGTATCTTTCTGTTTATAGCACCTTTCTTTACACATACTGTCCTTATACCACTTTTGTTGTACATTGTAGCACATATCACGTTCACATGTCAACAAATACACGTTATGTCAGTGAATCTCACCAACGGTGCGTGACCAGTCGGTGCCGTACGGGAAGCGATGTTGTTGTAATTGTAGATACCCGGCTGTGACATCATAGTGTCGAAACTGGGCGTTGTAAACTGACCGCTGAAGTAGCCACTAGATGGAACTGCCGTCGGTGACGTGGTCTGTGACGTAGATGGGTAGCCGTACTGGTACACGTCGCTGTATCCCCCCTTTGGCGTGTAGACGGCTGGAGCAGGCGTGGAACCAGGCGAAGTCTACTGCTGACCGGAAGTGGTAACCTGGCGACCGTGGTATGGATAGTAGGCGGCGCTGCTGTATGGATGGTAGCCATCGCCCTTAGGATGTATGGCAGTATGAGGACGGCGTCATCGCCACGTAGCCGTTAAATGTCGCGGCGGACCGTCCCACGTCACCAATACTGGCCGAGTTCACCTTACTACGCGACTTGTTGCGCTACTTTCGTCTCGCCTGTCGTCTGCGGAAGTCGCGCTTAGCGAAGTCATCTGCCACGGCCGGATGTATGGCCCAGTAGTTGCTCCTACCGGCCCGCCTTTATGAAGCACTCGTTGAGGCTGAGGTTGTGCCGGATACTGTTCATCCACGCCTTCTGGTCGTTGTTGTAGTAGGGGCAGTTATCCATGGCGTACTGGTAGATATCGCCCAGCAGCAATTCGGTCCGGAGAGCGAGTATCGCCATGGAGACGAGCGCCATGAAGGTGTGTAGCGGCTTCTCCGTGCTCACTTCCGGTGTAACGACAGTTTGGTTAGCGTCTGGAAAGAATTATAATAATACGATTAAGAACTCAAGATACAAATATTGCTATATTATTCCAAGGACTCTATATTATATACTAGGTATATACTGGCCGTCATTCAATCACTGAAACTTCGCTGAACATATCAGAATTGGCTCCTCGTCTGAAACGTACGTTGGACAGTAAGGCCAATATATACTGATTGGTGTAGGCCATGATTAGAATGCGCTGATAATGTCAGCCGTGTTAATGTAATTTGTATAATTTATATCAAGGATAAACAATAATTTTACAGTACACTACTAGAATGGAGGCCAAAAGTACTAGAAATATGAAAAGGTGGCAGACGACGATATTTGTTATCCTCAGTACCATTTTAAAATGTGACCGTTGCTGGAGAAATGGCGCTTATGGTTTTTGCATCCAGTGTAGATCCAGATCAGCCTGTGCAAGTAAACATCCATCATACTTCTAACAAGCAATATCAATCGTTGTCAGGCTATATGGGTGTGCTATTTCATCAGGATCTACACTGATCACAAATCCCGTAATCATTAAATTACCTCCTCGACATTGTCTGAGCTGGCTTTCGGCGAGACGGTCGGCGATGTAGTCGAGTCCGTGCCGCTGTCCGTCGGCGATGTGGCGGCGCCTATTCCGCTGTCGGTGGGGGACGGTGTCCGACTGTACGTGTCCGGGAACTCACGTCAAGTGATACTGCTGACCGGGAGGGTAGTATAATACTGCGACACGTCCGCGGGCGGAGATCTGAAGAAAAGAAAGAATTTAAATGAAATATTCCATAGTTTGGCAGCATTTTGCCCAAACCAATTTCCTGTATATAAACAACAGACGACAATTTTCGTTTCCCTCAGTCTAAGGGTTAACGCTCATTTCGAGCGATGCAAATCTGAGGATGGGTAATATCTGTTAATGTAATGTATGTGAATGATGTGAGGATGGATAATATCTGTTAATCTAATGTATGTGAATGATGTGAGGATGGGTAATATCTGTTAATGTAATGTATGTGAATGATGTGAGGATGGGTAATATCTGTTAATCTAATGTATTTGAATGATGTGAGGATGGGTAACGAGTAGAATCCCATCTGCCGATGACGCGGTCCTCATCACTGGAGCAGATAGTTTGGGGCGTGTCTCAAATATCTGCTCCAGTTATGAAGGCGACGTAATATCTTCACACTAACTACAACGCTACAGCTATTAGGACGGCGTCAACGACTAATCGTACGATACAATATAGGCAGTATACGGGTGACATGATGCACCCTATCCGTCAGCTGACACAACGCATCTAGCACAGTTTGCCACAACTGGATTGAATGTTTTCTGACGGCAGTAAGATAACTTCGCTAACTAAATGACAAACAGCGTATATCATGATCAGGCTGCACTTGTGCAAGTGTACCCCGTATCCACGTTCTCACAGTCACATGTAGTTTATTACTGCTCATGTATATGCACCAACTTGGTGTGCATGTAATATCATTTTACTATGACTCGACAGTGTGCCTTTAATATGTTACAATTGCCCCAAGTCTGTGGAGGCAGGACCGGTTTCAGCATTTTGATAGTGTACCGAGGGTTTTGTACTCGTATAGTTTTGCTATGATAGATACAGGGCCATCAGAGTGCTGAATTTTGATTGGCTGAACCGACTGTGCCTCCTTTTCCGTTGCTGGTGGAACCTTCAGGATGGTTTATTTGTGTCGCTTGAGCATGTTCACAAACTACTACAGTGACACATGTGTTAAAGGCCACCGAATGCCAATTACCTGTTTGAATGGAGGAAATAATACACTCGTGTCCGTCGGCGCCCGTGCAAGCAACTCGTTCGCTACGCTCCCTCGTTGCTTGCGCGGAAGCCGACGCACACGCGTGTATTATTTCCCGCTATTCAAAATGTACAATGGAATATCCTCTATATAGCGATTTTGTTTTCCCAGTTACATAAAATCGATTACTACATAAATGACCCTGAGAACAATGCCAACTGTGAACAAAGGCCAACATTTTCTCTTCCCACGTGTGACCCTTGTTCACAGTTTTGACTGTACTGCAGTGGAACCTCCCTAAACAGGACACAAAGAAAACACACGTGATCTTATTTTTCATGAGTTTATTGGTCACTTATCTCAGGTGATAATCTCCGTTCGTGATCGCATAACACACAACCATGGCTCAGAATGATAAAATGCCTGATTTACAGTGAAACCTCTCTAAGCCGGACGTCCGGTTTAGAGAGGTTTCACTGTATTTGCAAATACTGCAAATCAAGATAGGACGGCTCCCGTCTCATCCGATTTGTTGGTAATTTTAAGATAGAGGATGGTTCGCGTTTCGCGGACGCTGAACTTTTAACCACGGTGTCATTGTCAACAATTCGATTCCGCAAACTCGGTATTGGATTGGCCCGTCGAGTGCGCATGTCAGTGCCCCGGTCACGTGGGAATACGACAACTGGATAATAGACAGGTTGAGGCACCGTGGTGTGACATAAGATAAGTGATAACTATGTGAAGACTGTCACACTGTGAAACAGTGGCGGCATGAGGGGAAACACCACCGTCTGCTCTAATCTTGCAAACATGTGTTGATTTCCTTATTTCAACATACTTCACTATTGTGTTTGAAACCAAACATCTTGATTCACTGAGCCTGAGCTATGCTAAAATTGCTTGATTAATAGTTGGTGTTGCCAATAAATGTTCAGAAACGGTTATAACATTTAGGGCAATATTAACGCAGGTGGTTGTGTAATAAGTTATAGTTATATCACCACAAACACAAAGTACTTTGGTTCTCAGATATCGCCGCGTCAGAAAAATCTCTGAGCGTCGAGCATTTTATCGTCATGAAGAAATAAAATTGTATTATAAATTCGTCACATGATCAATAAAAAATACTACCATGCAAAATGATATTAAATCCAATCATGTCGGAGGAAATGCTTGTGAGTTTTCACGACTAAACAGGTTATACATGTAGTAACTTTGTAACTTTGTATGACATGTTCCATTTGTAACTTTGTATGACATGTTCCATTTGTAACTTTGTATGACAAGTTACAAATTGACATGTTCCATTTGTAACTTTGTATGACATTACATTTGTAACTTTGTATGACATGTTCCATTTGTAACTTTGTATGACATGTTTCATTTGTAACTTTGTATGACATTCCATTTGTAACTTTGTATGACATTCCTTTTGTAACTTTGTATGACATGTTCCATTTGTAACTTTGTATGACATGTTCCATTTGTATCTTTGTATGACATTCTATTTGTAACTTTGTATGACATGTTCCATTTGTAACTTTGTATGACATGTTCCATTTGTAACTTTGTATGACATGTTCCATTTGTAACTTTGTATGACATGTTTCATTTGTAACTTTGTATGACATTTTGTAACTTTGTATGACATGTTCCATTTGTAACTTTGTATGACATGTTCCATTTGTAACTTTGTATGACATGTTCCATTTGTAACTTTGTATGACATGTTTCATTTGTAACTTTGTATGACATGTTCCATTTGTAACTTTGTATGACATGTTTCATTTGTAACTTTGTATGACATGTTCCATGTTCCATTTGTTTGAGATGTTCGTCTCTGATTTTTTTCAAGTTGCCAGATGCATTTGACGTTCGTCACTGATTTTTTTCAAGTTGCCAGATGCATTTGATGTTCGTCACTGATTGTTTTCAAGTTGTCAGATGCATTTGATGTTCGTCACTGATTGTTTTCAAGTTGTCAGATGCATTTATGCATCTGGCAACTTGAAAAACAATCAGAGACGAAACAAAAACGTTCTTTATATCAGAGACATCATCTGAGACATTTTGTGGCAAAATAAACATTCATTCACCATTACCCCACGATTGATTGGTATTATATGCATGTTATATCTGACGTAAATTTCTACACTGATATCAGTGTTATCTTATATCTTAAAATGTTAACGGACATTACCATTTATCTGTTTACTTACAAACAAACTTTATTTACTATTTAACAAAACTTGCACGTCGCGAGAAAGTTCATTTGTTGTGCCATGGCCATACTATAATTTGTTTATGACACATTTGTGTCCATCCTTGGCTTTGCAATGAACTGCCTTGTGTTATTTGTTATTGTTTTTGTTATTATTTACTTACGTGTGTAAATTTTTTTTTTTTTTAATATCTCCGTAAGAAATTTCAGATGTGATTGGAAACGTATAGGATAATTGTGAAACACCAGTGAGCAGTATTCTACGGAGCCCCGCAGGGGACATGGATTTGTGTTTATTAATTCGTTCCCACGAAATAACAATTCGTTCCCTCAATTTAATAATTCGTTCCCTCGAATTAACAATTCGTTCCCACGAAATGATAATTCGTTTCGTCTATTTAACAATTCGTTCCCTCGAATTAACAATTCGTTCCCACGATATAACACTTCGTTCCCACGAATTAGCAATTCGTTCCCGTGGGAACTAATTGTTATTTCGTGGGAACGAATTGTTAAATTGAGGGAAGAAACGAATTGTTAATTCGTGGGAACTAATTGTTAATTCGTGGGAATGAATTGTTAAATTGAGGGAGACGTAGTATATGCTGAGAAAATGCATCTTACATATGCGGCCAGTATATATCTAGGTCAGACTGCGCAACATCCACACAGTCAGTTTGTTTGTGTAATGGTGTTTAATGGCATAACAACAGCTAATGTCAGTTAAAAGCCGGGCCAACAGGTTCGATCTGCATCACTGGGGAGAAAATGTCAAGATCAGAACGGAATATTTACATCGAAATAAATATATATTCTGCTCTGAAATTAGAATAATAGTGCATGGTGCCGGGTACATACCACACTAAAGTCACTTGGCCCCTTCCCCTAAAGGTGACAGGATTATGAATAATCGTATGACTCGTACAATGAGCATAACCAGATTAAACCCTCACATACAATAATGCCAAAGACGTACCTGATGTCCAAACGAAATCTCCGTTCGGGATAGTGGTAAGGATGAATCCCGATCGTTAAATTACCCATCACATTGACAATATCAACTGACAATCAAGCAGTTTGATCGGCTGAGCCTGAGCTGTAGCTGTAGCTCAGGCTCAGCCAATCAAGCTGCTTGATGTCAAATGATCCCAAACAGGCTCCAGTTTTGTTTGAGCAAATCCAGTTGCTCAAAATAGCGACCCCATATGCATAAGGAGGGTTATGAAAAATTTAGACTGCACTTGACTATGAAAATTACTCAGCAATCACCAGTGCAACTCACATATTGAAGTCACTATGAAAATTTTCATAACATTGTTCTGAGAAAAACAATGGTCATTATGAAAATTTTCATAAACCGTACTATCACTATGAAAATTATCATAAGTTGTACAATCGATCTTACTATGAAAATTTTCATAAACCGTCATATTCCCTCTCACTATGAAAATTTTCATAGACCGTAATATTCCCTCTCACTATGAAAATTTTCATAGACCGTCATATTTCCTCTCACTATGAAAATTTTCATAACATTGTTCTGAGAAAAACAGTAGTCATTATGAAAATTCTCATAAACCGTACTGTCACTATGCAAATTTTCATAAGCCGTACAATCGATCTCACTATGAACATTTTCATAAACCGTCATATTCCCTCTGACTATGAAAATTTGTATAGACCGTAATATTCCCTCTCACTATGAAAATTTTCATAGACCGTCATATTCCCTCTCACTATGAAAATTTTCATAAGCCGTAATATTCCCTCTCACTATGAAAATTTTCATAAACCGTAACCGTCATATTCCCTCTCACTATGAAAATTTTCATAAGGACAGTAATATTCCCTCTCACTATGAAAATTTTCATAGACCGTCATATTCCCTCTCACTATGAAAATTTTCATAAGCCGTAATATTCCCTCTCACTATGAAAATTTTCTTAAGCAGTACTATCCCTCTCACTATGAAGATTTTCATAAACCGTTATATTCCCTCTCGCTATGAAAATTTTCATAAGCCGTAATATTCCCTCTCACTATGAACATTTTCATAGACCGTCATATTTCCTCTCACTATGAAAATTTTCATAAGGACAGTAATATGCCCTCTTACTATGAAAATTTTCATAGACCGTCTATTCCCTCTCACTATGAAAATTTTCATAAGGACAGTAATAGTTTCCATGGCAATGTTTATTTTTTACAGTTTTCGGCAACACCATTGGGAACTTTCTAACCATGTTACCATTACTGCCATGTTTTATCACTGTTGGAGTATATGTGTGTATGTACAGAAGACAAAACATGAAGATCATCGTATGACATTTAATATACGTACGTCATTGCATCAACTAAACAACTTATTTAAAATGTACCAAAGTAGTATGTGTATCTTTAGAACTTCTAAGATCCGAAGAGAATGCAATTCATTGATTCCTATATGTGTAAATATAATACGAATATTCTACAATTACTTGGCATGTTAGTTTCTAACAGTGTCTCTTTTTACTGGCACAAGTATACCGGACATCCATTACATTTCAGTTTGTAATAGTATTCAACAAAGCACTACTTTGTTATGATAAAATACAAAGCTCTACATATCCTGTTTATAGGCCAGTTGCATTCCACAAAACACATGACCACGAATTGAAAATGTGAATTCATTTATTTACTGACATGTAACGGCCTGTCAACAGCTAACGCCATATGATATACGTCATGTGAATTGTGTACGTAAGAACATTTTTCATGACATTTATTTACAGAAACTTTGATATTTTCTGTAAATGACGTCGAAAGATAACGAAATTTCATAGACAATGTGGAAGGCTGTGCAAATTTCGTCAACTTTCGACAGGGAAAATACCGTAAATTTTGTAAATATTTTTCATAAGATATTGCACATGTTCTTAGATAGAAGATCAAATGGTTCGTTATATACTGTACGTGTATTAGGCCGGGTTTACTGGTTCGAATCCCATATTTCACCTGACAATTCAAAAATCAGTATTGGATATTTGCAGATGAAACAATATATATATTCAGCCCTGAAATTATAATAACCTGATTTGGTTACAGATACACACCAAAACGGCTTAGCCCACCTCCCTAAAAGTAATAGGATTATTACTAATCCTACTAATTTCACAATGATATTAAACCAGATTCAACTCTTAAGTAACATGAAAAAGTGAAAGTGAATTGGTTTAACGTCCCAGAAGAGATGCATATAGAGACGGGCCACAGTTTAAAGTCCCAGCAAGAGCTAATGCCATATAGAGACGGGACGACAGTTTAAAGTCTCATCCGACAAACCAGTAACATGAAAGCAGGCATTAAAATGTACCTGAGGACCAAAGGATGGAACCCATCGTTATAGTTACCATTCGCATGTTCCCAACCAACCACCCGCTTACAATGTTAAATATAATAGGAGACACAGTATCTTTAATACTTTAACAGTTTTATATGTGATGGCTCCCAACATAAACGACTTTTACTGTATCAGAATGTTATTTTCTGTGCCAGGTATGGGGCGCCGTTTTGGACTTTAATAGCACTTTGTGAAATCACCCATGCGAATGGGTGATTATCACCTATTCGAAAGGATGATACCACGAATTCATAATGAATGGGCGATATCACTCTTTCGAATAGGTGGTATTACTCATTCAAATCTGTTGATATCGTGTCGAATCGATGATATCACTGATTCAAAACGAATAGGTGATATCACCCATTTCAATAGGTGATATCACCACTCCTTTTTAATCGGTGATATCACTGATTCGAATACATGATATCACCCATTTGAATCAATGATATCACCATTTCGATACGAATGGGTTATGGTGCGCTGTTTTGGACTTTAATAGCACTTTGTAAAATCACCCATTCGAATCGGTGATATCACCTATCCACAATTCAGAATTCATGGGTGATATCACACTTTCGAATAGGCGATATTGCTCATTCGAATGGGTGATATATTGTATTCGAATACGTGAGATCACCCATTCCTTTTTAATCGGTGATATCCCCGATTCGAATACATGATATCACCGATTCGAAAGGATGATACCACCTATTTAAAAGGGTGATATCAACTATTCATTTCGAATTGGTGATATCACGCATTCGGATCTGAATAGGTGATAACAGATATTTGAATGGGTGATATCACAAAGTGCTATTAAAGTCCAAAACGGCACCCCATAGCCAGGCAGATTGATTGCCAGGGATTTACTATGCAGTTTACCATTACGATTTGTAACTTTATACATGTACGAGGGTTATCGCATATATATTGAAAACGTGTCACATCACTACTGTATCGATACTTGCTAACATACATCTTGCTATAGACCTATCTGATTCGCACAATGTCAGCTGTAACTCATCAGCAGAAAAAAGTATTTGTGCCAGAACAATAACTGAAATATTTCCCATATGCCTGACTATTGTTTGTCAAATACTATTGTCTGTGTCATGAAACCTGCCCAACTATTAAGACTATGTATGCAAAAACAACATTTTGGTTGATAATATTAAATTGTACCCAAAACCTTAAGAATGAGCCGTTTTTCTATTTCGTAAAATTCAGTCAAATGTTAATTGACTCCGAAACCTGGCTATATAGATTGGAAAATGATCGTAGAAAACAAGAGATATGTTTTTGAACATTACTAGATTAGTTAAAAAAATTAGAAAATAAGTTCCTTACAACACCGTGAATGTGATATAAATCTACAATAATACAGTGCACATGCTGACTTCAAAATCACGTGATTTGTTAATGTACCTGTCACATATAGGTTTCGCCATATTGACTTTACTGTAAAGTACAACAAACAATAAATACATTGTGCCACACTAGTAGAGGAAATATTCTTCTTTCATCTGGTGTAATTGTTGGTGTTACACACATATCATTAAACGCACGCATGATTGAAATGGTTCAATTTGTTCCCTGTTAGTGACTGGTTGTATCACGAGAATATATTTGACCGTCGGCTGTTCGTGTCGTTATTTTAAAGTTTCAACGTCACTTTGCTATTTCAACGCTCATATCCAATCATAGATCTCGTCATTGGCCACTCTTTGGCGAATGCCATCCTCGTCGAATGTCACCAAGTATCCTGCAAATAGTAATAGTATACACGTATATGTATGAACACGTACGGATCTGAGACAGATGAGACTGGGTAGACCAACCTGTAGTCAGCAATACATGTACCACATAAAGCAGACAAGCATACAGTGGTAATCCAAATGTTTTCGTTTGTTCAAATAACGACCGTCTAGGGGTTTCACCTGCACGTGGTTATCTATTATAAATAAAAATCCGTGTGTCTGGCATATTATAGTTAGTCAGAATAAATGGCTATATTGCCAGTCGACATGTGTTATTATTTAACAATATGATGGTTTGTAGCCACGAATACATTGGACGATTATGGAAGCACAAATTCTTATCATAATATCATGCTTGCTCACAACTGATATATGCAATTAAGGTTAATAGAAAGGTGACTATACATACAATACAATAAAACGGAATTAAATCAATGAGCCTACATATACATATGCAATATTACGCAGTTGACCAGTATATAGTAACATGGGAACAATGTGACATATACATCATTCTCTGCAAGTAATTGCTGCAAAACGCAACAACACACTTACGTGTTTGTATTTCCTTCTCTTATTGGCAATAAGTGATCGTTGCCGGAGTGATAGGGTTTACGGACATGTGCCGATTCTGATTAGACTGTGTATTCCAAACAGATTGACCAGTCTATGGATCAGTTAGCCATACTACAAGTCAATGAAACCCCATGCTATTAACAAAGTATATAAAATAATATTAGCCAGTTGACCTATATCGGATACAGACTACACGAACGACCATTCGCATAAGTCATAGTCATCCAGTCACAGTCACATATCGATATATTTCCACGCTGCTTTACTAACCGTTTCCTTGTACTTGATTGATGATAGCTGGATATGCCTTTCCGTCTTTCTTGTATGGTGCAAATACTCTATTGCCAATTCTGAATCTTTTCTGGAATCGAAACAACCATGTAATAACAAATTGTAATAGCATGTATTGTTACATAATGGTACCAGACCTGGGGGCCGTTTCACATAGCTTCTTACGACTAAAATGTTCGTAAGTGCAAAATTAGTATAGTCTGTAAATGTCACATTAACAATTTTTTCTTGTAAACAATTATTGAATTTACATTTATGGAGAATATGCTGCATATGCTCAGTAAATGTAAATCCATGAACTTAAATTTCCAGACGATCCTAAAGTTTCACTTACGAACATTTTAATAATACGAAGTTTAGTGAACGTGCCCCAGGACTGGATTTATTTACACCGTTTTTGTTACACATAAATAATGTGATTGTTTCAAACAAGGAATTACACGCTTGTGTTCTTTAGCACCCATGCGTGGCATTTTCCGTCTCGTAGACAAATCTAGGCACCGCACATCTGGAACCTGGATAGCGTCGTCGTGTTTTTGTTTCATGAGACTTACTTGGTAACAGAGGAGAAAACGTGTGACAACCAGATTGGAAGAAATAACTAGTTGTATTATGATTTTGCTTTCAAATTATGGCAGCCATCTTATTATTTACAAATACACATTATCTTGTAACTGTTTAGTGTGCAAATCATGTAAAATATTGATAGACACATGTATGTATTTCCAAGAACCATGGTAAAGTAATTTTGAATTTGACTGATTGTATTCCCATGCCACGGATATAAAACAATACACTCAAATGAGAGCGAAGAGTCCATATAAAGTTACCCAATACATATGAGCAGATAACATGGTGCACGTGATAAACGAGAGGCTTGGGTTAAGAACTAAATATATCATCATTTATTTTCCATCCGAGATAACCATCAGGCCTTAGTTCCAACATTTCTACACAATCACACTGACCCTGAATGATAGCGGAGTGCAACAGCACATGCCGTATATACTTACCACCTCGTTGGTCACTTTCCGTAGTTTACTTGTTCCTTGTTGTTCACATTCTTCACCATTCTTCACCTACAACATGATATGTATTATCAGACTATATATTATTTTTCTTACATATTTTGACATTAAGCGGTTTAGAATCTCTAAATTGACAACAGCCGCCTACTGGTATGTAATGAAAGACACACATTTTGGTTGTGATAATTAATGATACTGGAAAAATAATCAATTGATTAATAACATTGCGGCTGTTGCCCGACAGTGTTATCTTGTTCTTGTTGTTTGTAAATCTGTATGGTGGCTTTTTATTTGTGCATTCTGACCAGGAGCTGCACTGTTCACCATTTAGTCTAAAGTCTACTAGAAGGGAACATTTCCTAGAAATAACCTCGAAATCCTCCCCCGGGAAGGTGGGGAATATATCCGAGAAAATTCCCCCATCCAAGGTTATTCCACTGAAAATTCTACGGAATTGTAACAAACTACAAACACGACTAAAACATTTATATTATTTGTGTTACGATAATGATATTCATGTTTCAGCCTCGTTTAATATTACATTGTTTTCACATATACCTCATGAATCCATGTAAAGTGGATTGAGTGTAATAAATTGAATTGAACTGAATTGAATACATAAAGTAAAAGTAAGACAACTAAGTAACCCCAACGTCACCACGGGTATCAATTATTAATTCACCCGATGCCGCGGTAACCTGCTTGCGGCAAACGTTTCGTCATATTTTGGAAATACTGGCGCGATAATGGTTTCAGTGGGACAATTAGTCTCACGCCGTAGGCCATTTATCATTACAAAATAAACAGCGCCATAGGTGCAACCATAACCGCCTGTGTAGCTGTAGACAGATGGGAAACTGGCAGTGTTTGCATCTCCCACCGCGGGAATTTTTCGTGATCGCGCTAAGCAATTAGAAACAACCCTATCTGTCGTACTTCACGTATTCCCGGTGACGTTTGAAAAGTAGAGCTTATTAACCAAGAACTATAACACTGGATGGCCGGACCCCGCATGTTGCTCCCGCCGAGGCATGTTTAATGCAAAAAAAGCTTTAACCCGTACACATATTATCGATTATATAAAAATACACTGAACATAACAACTTTTAGCCAAATTGTGTTGAAAACGTTAAAGTCAATTTCAAAGTAATTTGACCTTGACATTGGGCACAGGGGCCGCACGGGTTGGGCATAGAATGACAATATGGATAAACACACATGTGACGTTTCGAGTGAATTGGCGAAGCGGTTTCAGAGATATTATGTTCTTAAAAACGTTAAACCTAAATCCAAATGTAAATTTCAATGTAATTTTGCCTTGACATTGGCACAGGGGCAGCACGCGTTGGGCATATAATGGTATATGGATGATGATAAACCACACATGTAATGTTTTGAGTGAATTGGTTAAGCGGAGAAATAGTGTTCTTAAAAACTTAAAAAACTTTAACATAAATCCAAACTAGAAATGTGGCCTGTCGGCACATGGCAGCCAAAGAAAACGAGGCACATTTAAAAACATAGTGGACCAGAGAAGTGTGTATTTATCACAGCATGTAGTAGCCCATCATGGCAATGGGTTTGTGTGACATATCAAACAGATACATGCAAGGAAACTGACATTATAAGACACGTACCCGAGTTTCGAACGCACCAAGTATTTTACCTTTACCCTGGGCTTAGCGGCGTCAAGACAATCGTGGATTTTTCACAGGGCGGTAGAGGACCATTAGAGCAATGCGTGTGTGAAATATCAAGCAGATGAATGCAAGAAAACATAAATTATAAGACATCTACCCGAGCGTTACGGTTTTCGAACGCATCAAGTATGTGACCTTGACCCTGTGCTTAGCAGGGGTGGGCAGATCGTGGATTCACAAGGTGGTAGAGGACTATTAGAGTAATGCGTGAGTGAAATATTAAGCAGATCCGTGCAAAGAAACGGAACTTATAAGACATTTACACGAGAGTTAAGGTTTCGAAT
>JAQRGA010003552.1:0-13716 GCA_029237695.1 Conchocele bisecta | reverse complement strand
AAAGATACTGTCAATAGGTATTGTAAAGAATAATCGAGACAAAGTACAGTATGTAATTGACATATATTGTGAAGAAAAAAAAGTTAAATTAGTAAAATGTTGCCATATTTTATATTTATGTTATACTGAATCACACAGTTGTATGGGAAATACACACAAGTATAGTTTACAAACTACAAACAAATGTCACAAATACACCTGCAGTGTATGCTCTCCTTATGTTATCAGACTATCTGGCGTGTCAGTGTAGACCCTGCTCTATATGTATTTCTTCCCATTTTTAATATTTGTATATATTGTAATATTTGTATATTAATTATGCTAAATGCTCCCGTAAGTACATCCTCAGCAGGATGTTGCATGTGTGTACATCTCATTACACGTTATGAATTTATAATATATCCTTGTGTATCAGTGTATGCCCTGGTCCATGTCCCTTCCGCTTTTTGGAGAGATGCATGTACCTTCCCGGTCTTTTGGAGATACAATGTACGGGTGGTAAATATATCGTTACATATGGTGGACGGTACACAGGCAGCGTTGACCACAAAGGCAATGACTTGCACGATACTGTTGAATCATAATATGTCACAACAAGTCCTTGTTACAAGAGGCATGTCCGTATGTCTGTGCAGTTGTCTGACTGTGCACTACTATCCATACGGAAACGAAATATTTCGTTACATATGGTAGACTGTACACAGGCAGCGTTGACCACAAAGGCAATGACTTGCACGATACTGTTGAAGCATAATATGTCACAACAAGTCGTTGTTACAAGAGGCATGTCCGTATGTCTGTGCAGTTGTCTGACTGTGCACTACTATCCATACGGAAACGAAATATTTCGTCACATATGGTAGACGGTACACAGGCAGCGTTGACCACAAAGGCAATGACTTGCACGATACTTTTGAATCATACTATGTCACAACAAGTCCTTGTTACAAGAGGCATAACGATTGCCTGACCGGGCGGTAACATATGACGGAGGAAACATAAATAACTGCGAGAACCTATGAGTCAGGAGTTGAACATTGTCCAATCCGTTTCGCATGCTATTATATACGCCTTGTACATCTGCAACTACATATGCTACATTAACCCCATAGTGCCTCATAGGCCACATTTCTAGTCACATTTTATCTCTGTTATAGATCTTTTTTTTGGATTGTGTTCTTGATTTTTCGGACCGTTTCCGTTTAATTTTTTTTTCTTTTTCCCGGCAGATGATGTGTATAGGCAAGTCCGTGTTCCGTCTGTAGAGACAATGACATTTGGGTTTGTCCTACCATTTTCTGAACGAAATCTTTTCATTCTCTTGTCTCTGCTGTCTTGGGACAAATTTGTCCAGCGATCTAAGTCTGTGCCATGGTGTTGGAAAGCATGACAGAGTGTAAAATTGCCCATATCCCGGATGGCACGTCCTCTTTCAATTTCTTGCCCCTTCACAATGGTGTATAACATTTCAATAAATTTCGGCATATCTCTGGCCTTCCAGGAAATAGCTGACTTTAGTATGTGATTCGCACTTTCCGAATTGTTGTTTGTCCAATGAGCTTGAATCTTGAATCTTTCCACGTTTTGCGGGTTCAATCACATGCTCTTTTAATAATGAAAGTAATTTATTGTCAAAATACAACCTGAATTTTTTTCCATTGGAAGCATTGTCATTTTCATCAATTATCGATTGAATATTCATAACACGTGTGTTGTAAACATCACCATCCGTTGATTCCGTCAAACCCTCTTTCCCAAATATTTTGTTTAATATGACCTGCCTAACTTTCATTGGAAATCCAGATTTGTCTTCCATATATCTGTTCGCATTTTGTTTGAGGTGTCGTGTACACAAAACATGTGTACATCCATGGAAACAATGATGTATAGCTTTCTTAAACGCGTATTCAATATGAACATGTTTTAGCACATGTAATATAGAAATTATTTACATACTGATCTTAGGCATGTGGGCCGCATGGGTGGCATATAGAATGAAAATATGGATGATGATAAATAATTATTTGAAGTGTGAAGTAAATCAGAGTAAGTGTTTTCAGCAAATCAGACTTACGGTTATAGAGATGTTAGGTATTTGAAAACTTTAACGCATATTTAACGCAACTTAACGGACACCCTGACGTGTCGTTGTAGTATTTGCATACTGTATAGCATTTTATAATATATGCAAATGCAATACCACCTCATAAGAGGCTGCCAGATAATGGATTCGTGGCGTTTGCATTGCAGCTATTATAAAATGATATACAATTAAGCTGTTATGCTAGCACATGTACAGTGGAACCCCTCTAAACCGGACACTCGGGAAAATATAGATGTTTACCGTAAATGTGTTTCGCTGTTATGCATCTTCGATTACAATGACTTTTTGTGATTGAAAAACACTAGAATGTGTCATGAGGTGCTCACATGTCCTGATTTACAGTGGAACATCTACAAACCGGACACCCCTGGGGACCTCCCAGGGTGTCCGGTTTGGAGAGGTTCTACTGTTAATATAGAAATTATTTGCATACTGTATAGCATTTTATAATCTATGCAAATGCAATACCACCTCATGAGGCTTCCATATAATGGATTCGCGGCGTTTGCATTGCAGCTATAAACATTGTCATTGCAGCTATTATAAAATGACATACAATTATGTTTTTATGCTGGCAAATGTAATGTAGAAATTATTTGCATACTGTATAGCATTTTATAATATATGCAAATGCAATACCACCTCATAAGAGGCTTCCATATAATGGATTCGCGGCGTTTGCATTGCAGCTATAAACATTGTCATTGCAGCTATTATAAAATGACATACAGTTATGTTTATATGCTGGCAAATGTAATGTAGAAATTATTTGCATACTGTATAGCATTGTATAATATATGCAAATGCAATACCACCTCATAAGAGGCTTCCAGATAATGGATTCGCGGCGTTTGCATTGCAGCTATTATAAAATGACATACAATTAAGCTGTTATGCTAGCACATGTACAGTGGAACCCCTCTAAACCGGACACTCGGGGAAAATATAGATGTTTACCGTAAATGTGTTTCGCTGTAAATGTGACTTTTTGTGATTGAAAAACACTAGAATGTGTCATGAGGTGCTCACATGTCTGATTTACAGTGGAACATCTACAAACCGGACACCCTGGGGACCTCCCAGGGTGTCCGGTTTGGAGAGGTTCCACTGTTAATATAGAAATTATTTGCATACTGTATAGCATTTTATAATATATGCAAATGCAATACCACCTCATAAGAGGCTTCCATATAATGGATTCGCGGCGTTTGCATTGCAGCTATTATAAAATGACATACAATGAAGCTGTTAAGCTAGCACATGTAATATAGCAATTATTGCATACTGTATAACATGCATTAAATAAATAGAATATAGAAATTGTTCACTCTTGAATTTTCCTACGCTTAACAGTTGTCGTGATCATGATCTAGACGCGTGCCAAGATAATACGGATGTGACTATCATCTACTGAGGCGGCTGGCTGACAAAATATACCGTATGACACTTCGTACCAGCATAGCCACAGAACTGTACAGCACATAAGAGCCACAGAACTGCACAGCACAGAAGACACAACGCATACTGTGGTTGCAAATGTCATACTGTACGTACTGTACACTGGTCATAATCGGTTTGCAAGTGGTGTTTAACTTATTCTAGCTAACAGAGTATCTAAACTGGTGATAAAGATGGTACAACTGGTTTAACAAATTCTTGAAGTTACACTACAATACACAGTGGCATGATTAACCGCCTTTAGGCGGCGATATTCGCTAAAGTACACAAAGACGCGTGCCCAATAATATTTCACAGTAGGTGGTACCTTGATAACTATTCAGTTTACACAGAGATTAACTCGTGAACAATGTAGAAGACACTGAGATTATCGCATACATTATACAAATTGCACCAGGATGTACAATGGTCATAAACTGATCATTATCTATAATGGTACAACTAGTACAAATTTCTGCGCATTGCACGTGTTTTCCGGTAAATCACTGATATAATGCCATACACAAACATCTAGTATATTAAAAACGAGTCTGACTGGCCGATTACGACGTCTTGCATACATATACTGTACACATGTGTTTTTCCTGTAAAATCACTGACATCTCGTTACAAACAGATTGTTATACAAAATGGTTTTCGGTATATTCCCCTGACGTGTTTTCCGGTAAATCACGGACATCGAGTCAGCGAAGGTGTTTTCCGGTAAATCAAGTCAGCGAATGTGTTTTCCGGTAATATATAATAATCAAAGGACTGAAAGTCCTGAAATCCTTCGCAGTTGCGACAAAAAGTATTCTCTCAAAGAGTCGTCACAGACTGGAATGCACTCCCTAGTGATTGTGTAAATTCGAACACACTAAATAGTTTCAAAAGTTCACTCAACTCCGCCTGGAAGAAGAGACCCAGCAAATTCAACACGTGAAAATATTGTACAGACATTTTAACCATGATTTAGTTGCGCTCTCCCCCCAGTTTCAAAGACAATTATCCAATTTGACGTCGCTAAAATAGGCCAGTACAAGCCTAGCTTACAAGAAACGGCCTTCAACCAAGGTAGAACCAAGGTAGGTAAAAAATTAAAAAAAAGTACTTGCCCAGGTCAAAAAGTTACTTGCCCAGTTTTTAAAAAAAATAAATTGCTATTTCCAGTTTTTGTAATGTTGCATCTTATTTTAAAAAAAAAGCTTTTACATATGATCATTACCAAAACGTATGAGACATATTCACTATTATTGTTATTTATATTTCAAGTATTAAATGAACATAAACAAACAAATAGCAGCGCATTTGCTCAGAGGCTTGCACACTTCTTATTTTCTATAAGCGTTGAGTGACATAGATTTAGTTTAATTTATAGTGGCTATGTTGCATGCGCTGCGTGCTGCCTTAATTACTAAATTCAATGGTTTCGGACCCGGCGCCGACCGTTTCGTCCCAAGCCGTTATGTTCGGCGTCTGAAATACGAGACGATATATGTGGCCGCGTATACACTAGTCTATACTCGCAGTCCTATTATTTGTTAGCCCGGCCGCGTAAAGCCGACAAATAATCCGTGAATTAAACTTGCCCGATATGGACCGTGTTCAAAATCGCTAGAGATTCTACCCGTAACCGTGTACATAGACACTGCTTGAATCTTACTTCCCGCAAATTGACGTAAACTGTAACACTAACAGTGTAAACAACAAATGGTCGCTGAATTAATACCATTTGTTGGCCGTTATCGATGGAATTAATTGGCAATTTCTTCCAAAAAAAAAATCCTGACCAAATCTTTCACTCGCCAAACTGGGCGAGTGCCTGTAGAAAGTACTCGACCGCCACAAAAAGCACTCGCCATGGCGAGCTGGGCGAGTGAAATTTTAACCCCTGATTATTGTATCGATTCAGGTGCGCGAAATGACCTTGTCAATTTGCATAAACTGAAGCCATCACAGGCGCTCGGATTGTTCAACAAAAATAATAGAGAGTCGCATTTCATCACACTATCGGATTATTTAATGATTAGGATGCATGTTTTGTTGAACGGGTATATAATAAATAGGTTTTTGGATTTGTATGGAAATATATTTCTTCGTACTCGTTCGTTCGGCGGAACCTAAAATTATTCAAACTCTAAGACAATGTTTCCTTTGTGAAGTGTATCGTACTGCATTTTCTGTGTAACGTCATTATAGATTAGTTGATGTTTTAAGTAAAATGGACACTGATTAATAATATCGATGGCTCAAGATGATTATTTAAAGCATGCGGTATGTAACTGTCAAAAAACAACAATGTTTCTGTTTTAAATCATCATCATTTCGCTGTCCAATGTTGGATTTTATCGAGCCATTGACCTATGACTATGTAAACGATTCTGTAATTTGTCGGCATAAAATGGCGGAAACTACTTTTCATGAGACACGAGGTTAATTGTATCATTGCGAGTGAAAAATAATATACTCAAATTAATACATGTCAGTTTATATTATATTAAATCAGATAAACATTTCGTACAGAAAAATTAACAACACATGTATTACACTACACAATATAATGTTAGCTCACTATCAGAACTATTTTTCATGGCGTATAACTACATATAAATTACATGTGGAGCGGTCGATCATTGCGCTAAAAATAACTGTAGCTGAAAAAAAATGTAGCTGGCCAAAAATGTGAGTGACACGTTCATAATGCACCGCTCGCTTTGGAACTCTCTCACGTGGCGTAGCTAGAATCATGAAGCATGAAGTACGTTCGTTGGTCGACAATTACTCATTTGCATAAAACATGTGAGGTCTCAAAAACCGTATAAGGACTATGTCCAAGCAAATATGCTTGGATAATCACGCTAATCTGGAATCTGGAATAATAACACTATCTACATCAGACAGCATCATATTTGAAACACAATATTTAATCATTATAGTAATTATAATAATTATTATACCATGCCTAAGATACTATATTATCTATTATTTGTGAGGAACAGACTATTAGTACTGTCCGTTCTTAACTGCGAGTGTTTTCCGGTAAATTTCACAGTCGTTCTGTTCTGACTTTGAATTAAACACCAAACAAGAGGATCCTAACTAATTTTATTTCACACATAAGAGAATAGAAAGATAGTTGATTGCCGACGGTATGGCATTTGACGTGTCACCCTCACCCATTGTTAGCGTGGAGCCTATCATGAAAACCGTGAACAATGATTTTATGGTTTTGTTTTCGTTATTTACAATTTAATATGTGATGATAGATATATTACTAATTATATACACATACTACTTAAACGTGTTTACATGTGGGCCACCGGCTGACAAAACAAACTACACAGCTTTTAACAATTAGATAAATAATTCGTCCAGCACCATACTATGATAGGGATTTAACCTTGAATATCTGAAAGACGAACATCGTATTTTCTGATCAGACTACCCGGGGGCATATTATGAGACAACTGATGTGAAATTTTTCTGTCTAATTCCCGGCTGTCGGATTTTTTTCCAACAATTTTATTTTTCTCACATTCTATGCATAATTATTTCATGCCCCGATGATAATTATCAAGACCGGCAGCCGGTGACTACATTTGAAATTGAAATGTAATTATGTCACACCTGCCAGATTTAATGGAATTAGCGGTTGACATTTTGAGATGAGCTACCCATCCATGGCAAACAATCCATTCTGCCATTGGATTATAACACTTTTCGTCTCTTGTTTTTGTCAGACCGGGTCTAATCATAATTAGGTGATAACAATGTTTGACAGTTGTAATCAATGGAGGTCCGGTTTCCACCTGTTCGTAGGACCACCCCCCCCCCCCCCACCCCACACAGAAGTGGCAAAGAAATACCATTTTCAAAAGTATCTTCTTTTTTCTTCAAATTCTTTTCGCACCGAACGACAGAACAATTTTTTTTGCATCTCGGCATTCGGTCAACTTTATCATTGTTTATCCATCCATTAATGTCCGGATACCTGGAAAATGACATTATTGCCACTGGTCTTATATATATACTTACCACAATTGTTGTCATTTTCTTATTATGACGCCACCACCATAATCATAGTCTATACGGTTTGCCGTACTGGATATTTCAGGTATATATGGTCCTAAAATCAGTGGCTATACATGTTTCCCCCCCCACCCCGTAATGGATCTTGCCGGAACACATAAGTATAATCAGATCCTATATAACGGTTTGCCGTAACGCTTTGCCGTACTGGATATTGCAGGTACATATGGTCATATAATCATAGTGTATACTCTTTTCCGTACTGGATATTGCAGAAACACGGTCCTATAATCATAGTCTATACGGTTTGCCGTACTGTATATTGCAGAAACACGGTCCTATAATCATAGTCTATACGGTTTGCCGTACTGGATATTGCAGGTACATATGGTCCTATTATCATGGTACAGTCGAACCTCCACGAACGGCCACCTCTCTACAACAGCCACCTCTATTTAACAGCCAAACTTCTAAGACCCACTGTTATGAATTATCAGAGCTACAGTTAGTGTGCGTAATTTTATCAATTTTGTTACTTCTTCACTAAAACTGGCAAGTTGGGAGAGCGTTAGAATCGTCTCATTGAGCACTCCCGACTTGCCAGTTTTGGTGAAGAAATAAAAAAAAGTTTATAAAATTACGCACCTTAGCTGTAGCTCTGATATTTACTATATGATTTACCTCTCTTCAACAGCCACCCCTCTACAACAGCCAGTTCTCAGTCTTCCCATGGATGGCTGTTGTACTGTTTGCCATACTGGATATTGCAGGTTCATATGGTCCTATAATCAGTATATACTGTTTGCCGTACTTGATATTGCAGGGACATAACTATTTATGACATAATTTGGGACTTTACCGGAAAACACATTTGTATTCCATTCGACGGATTATTCGCCAAAGTATTGATTGTATGTAATATTTAATATACTTGTATTTAAATAAAATATTGAAATAACGGTATGTTTGTTGTAAAGTAGTAGAATCTAGCGGGGCCGGTTTCCTCTGTTTCCACCTCCTTCCTTTCCCCCCTTAATATTATGTCGGTGACCACACACTATCGGTACGGAAAACAGTATAGACTCTGATTGGTAATATCTGGGAAAACACATATCGAAAAAACAGTCTTCCTTCCTAGAAATTGGGTGGTGGTTGGGAGCAGCGAAGGGTAGTTTAACGATCGGTATTCATCCTTTCCGGAATGCCGACTTACATGGTTTGGCCCTCATTTACATGCCCCCTGTACTTGAGAGCTAAAACATGTTATGCTCCATTAAGAAGTAATACGCTTAAAGCTAATCCTATTACTTTGGGGCAGAGCTAAGTGACTGTGGTGTGGCACCAGGTCAGGATATTCTGATTTCAGGACTGAATATATAGTTCTCTAAGTATTGTGTTCTGATTTTGGGAATTTCCCTCATTGTGGACAGGTTGAATACGGGATAATCCATCCCGTTGGCCCGGCCTTAAATGACCCTGGCAGATGATAGGCCGTTAAACACCAATAATCAATCAATCAATCCTTCATAGAAAGGAATGTTCCTTTGAATGCTGTCCAACATAATATCAAATTATACATAAACCTATTAAATACAATGACTTAATCAATAGATTTAACTTATAAGTATAAGTTTAGCTAAACTATTGATTTGAACAGCATTAAAACCTTCCTTTCGTAGAACAATCGTCATTTTGCGACGATCTTTTTCCTTTCATATACGTCGAATACGGTACACACTGTGGGATACGTTGTAGGATGTATTTGCGGTGCATTTGGTGCATTTGGACTATATTTGGGTGGGATTCCAGTATTTGGGTGTATTTTGGTGTTTCGTAACACCCAGAAAAGCTTCCTTTCCCGACAATTCCTTCCCAAAAAGGATCACGCATTCCCCAAAAGGAACACGTTTTATAATAATATAAAATTATGTCTAATGCATTATAATTAAAAATGCATTAACATAATATTAATGAATATTAAAAAAAACATTTAACTTGGAGGAAAAAAAACATTCGTATCGCAGAAACAACATTGTTCCTTTCGCAAAAGGAATGCTCCTTCTGAGAAGTGAACGTTCTGTCCTTCATCTAACACCAAACATATACATTTTACATCCCACAACATCAAATTATACATAAACATATGCAATACACTGATTTAAATGTAATATTAGTTTAGTTGAACTAAAATTGATTTAAATAAACTACATCAAAACATTCCTTTCGTAGAACAATCTTCCTTTCGCGAAGTTGCGAAGTTCCTTTCGCGAAAGGAAGATTGTTCTACGAAAGGAAGGTTTTAAACCCGTTTTAAAACATATAAATTTTACATCCCATAATATCAAATCATACATAAACATATGAAATACACTTATTTAACTGTAAGCATTAGTTTAGTTGAACTAAAATTGATTTAAACTACATCAAAAACCTTCCTTTCGTAGAAAATCTTTCCTTTCGCGAAAGGAAGGTTCCTTTCGCTGTTTAGCTGTTTCCGCTTTCGCGAAGTTGCGAAGTTCCTTTCGCGAAAGGAAGATTGTTCTACGAAAGGAAGGTTTTAAACCCGTTTTAAACATATAAATTTTACATCCCATAATATCAAATCATACATAAACATATGAAATACACTTATTTAACTGTAAGCATTAGTTTAGTTGAACTAAAATTGATTTAAACTACATCAAAACCTTCCTTTCGTAGAAAATCTTCCTTTCGCGAAAGGAAGGTTCCTTTCGCTGTTTAGCTGTTCCGACTTGGATGTATATCCCCGAATTGGGGTGTACCTAAAACGGTCCCGGGTCGTTTCGCCCATAATCCCGTTCGTACCCCGAGGTCGTTTCGCCCATATTCCCGTTCGCCCTGGTCGTTTCGCCCCTACATATATAATGTATAGAAATATTGTAATACATTAACAAATATAATTCAGTGACAAATAAATATGTAGGTAACACATTAGTATATCAATTTTCGTGTGTTAAAGGTAACGATACATGCCCACTCAGTAGGCACAAAGTATTGTAATGGAACCATCAGTTCCATTTCAGTAGATTCGGCCATCATGGTCAGACACAGATATTCACTATTTACACAACAGGCTCCAGCATGTCAAATATGCATATATCCTTTAGTATTAGTACACGGAAGTGTTGTAAAGGATCATAGTTGTAGTGTGCCATCCCGGAGACTGTATGAACCAGTGGACGGCCGCATATTATTATGAGTGTTGCCGACTATTGGTCATCACGAGTACTGGTACTGTATATCAAATTGACACCAGACATTTCGACATTGAAGCAGATATCTTTCCTGTGTCTGACAATGACTGCTTTAATCTTATATCATATTGTTGCTTATTCATTTCTGATGCTGGAAAGTAATGGCTTGCATGCTATTTGTTCATATTGGGTGTACTAGAGACGAGTTTGGGGGGGGAGCTGGGTGTTATGATTTTCCACAGAATTCACTGCGTATTTTCGTACCTATTTTCGTGCGAGCAGCCTATTGTAAGGGGTTTCAACCAATAATTTATGTATCACTACAATAGTCTGGTCCATAGCGATCGGCCACATTAGCGCCCGCACCGATTATCTGGTCACTAGTCTAGGGGACATGTTTATTTGTGTGATTTTGATGGCTGTATTTTGTTTCTTTGGGATGGCAGACATTTATTATTTAGCGTCTCGGGTTACCGAGCGCTGATTGGTTAAAGCTATATTTGCAGCGGGAAATTTGATTGGGGCTCGCACGGCTGCTGCTCGCATCTCGTCTATATAAAGGAGGCGAGCTGCGCAAATCATTAACTAACTTGTCAGTCGACTGACCCACTAATATTGTCAGTAACCGCTAGTGACCTATTGTCGACTCAGATAACCAGTTAGTTCCCGTCACGCTGAATAACTTAGTACTCTGTCACATAGTAGTATTAGTTAAGTTCATTTGAGCCATCCTGACACGAGGCTAGCTCTTGCATTAATAAATATAAGTATGAGTTCAGAGCTTGTTGTTGTTAACTTGAAATCCAGATAGACAGTAATAACACTACCGTGCTGCCAACCAGGGCCGGGGTGTTGGTTACAAATGGTGTCAGCAAGTGCCATGTTTATTACGCGAACATAAAAGAACTCACGCCTACCGTTATTATTCATTAATTTTGGAAATATTATTCAGCGTGGCGGTAAATTTGCCGATCAAAACCGAAAGTACATGTAACAAGAAATTAGCGACAACGGTGTTATACAAATTTGACGAAAAGAGTTGTAACAAGAAATTAGCAACAACGATGTTGTGATATGACAGGAATAGTTGAAGTAACACTCAAATTGGCAACAACGATGTTATGAAATGGCATAAATAGGTGAATAAACAAGAAATTAGCAGCAAGTGCGGTGTAAAAAATAAAACTGAACAACTGATTGAACAATAGTATATATTTATTATACAATGAGTACTGAGAGAAGGGACAAAATAACTGTTAAAGATTTACACATTTAACTCAACAATAAGCAAATTTACAACACATTGTCCGATTTCGAAGAGGAGGTCAATATGAGAGGCGGCGGCCATGGCGATATTAACGAGCATGTTAATGTGTCTAGCGGGGAGGAATTTGTGGATGTTGATACAGTATCTGAGTCTGAGGCAGAAGACGCGTGTATCAACAGACGGCATCACTTCCAGGGAACTACCAGTAGTCGAGAAGAAACTCATTTTGGAAAGTTGGAGGCTGACAGTGACACCAGAGATTCTGGTGCATACTCTGACAATGAGTTACATCCTCGCGCGAGCAACAATCGCATACACAGCAATGTGGTCGCTACCGAACACCCGACATAGAGGATGCTGATGATGGCCTATACACAATCGGGAACAGAGCATCCTCCATGGAACCACAAACGTTCTCTGGTGACGAAGACTGGGAATCATTCGTCGGTCATTTTGAAGTGTGTGCACGACTTGGTCAATGGCGACCAAATGATAAGGCATTGACCCTGTTGGCCTGCATGCGGGGTCAGGCACAGAAGTACCTATTACATTTTGTGGATGTGGAACAATACTCGTATGAGACACTTGTTAAGAAACTTGAAAAACGATTTAATGGATACAACCAGAGGCCACTCTGGGCCTCACAGCTGGAACATAGAAAACTGAAACCAGGCGAGACTATCGCAGATTTGGGTGATGACATTAGGTGGCTGACCCGGAAGGCATATGGAATCCTGGGCACTGCAGCACAGGATATGCTGGGAATGCAGCAGCTCCTTAAATCAACAACTGCCCACCTGAGATACCAGTGCCTTATACAAGGATGCGACACAGTGGAGAGCGCAGTGGACGTAATTCAAACGTATGAGTACATGCACCTCGAAAATGATATTGTACAAAAGGAAAATGTGAAATGTACCATTAGAATGGTCAACAGTGAACAACCACACCACCCAGATGAAGAAGAATCAAAATTCTACAAGCGCATTGAACACTCACTACAACAAATCCATCACCGACTGGATATACTGGAGCATAACAATGCCGAAATCAAGAAGGAACTACCGTCTCATTGGCATGGACCACCCCCACAACAACGTTGGTTTCAGCGTCGATCACGACCTCCCACTTGTTTTGGTTGTCACTCTCCAGGACATTTCGTCCGGGATTGCCCGGGGATTCGATGTAATGAGCAGGTATCAGATAAGGCCATATATTCATCGACGTTGTTGGATTCCATGACACTAGAAGCTCACGAGCATGGCGGATTCAGGAAAATCAACAGCCCTTATTAGATAGTGTGGCGACTACAAAACGAGTTTTTCAACAGTCGACACGAAGACGTACAAACTTCTATCGCCGTGCACTACCGTAAATTGCAGAACCGTCTAGTACAACAAGAAGGGATCCCTTCATCTCTTGTATCGCATTGGAGTCGCCATTAACAGTCGACATGACGCCGGCGGAACCTCCTCCAGCATCCAGCATAATGATGTTGGAAACGCCATCGACAGCTGCCGTGAGGACACCCAGACACTCTTTGGCATCAGCGAGAAGAAAGAAGGGAGGACAGTCAGATCGTAGAATTACATATGAACCAATACAGAATAAAGGCTCGTTTTAACGGTTGGCGAGCCAGGGACCATAGCAATCCTCAAATGCAA
>JAQRGA010000355.1:0-27702 GCA_029237695.1 Conchocele bisecta | reverse complement strand
TAACATAAATATCCTTAGTGTTGTTTTAATCGCCTTAGCTTCATTCTCTGCTGTCCTAGATGATTGATTATGTGACACATGTAACATTTGGTACTTGTTAGTTCATTATTGGCACCATATGGAAAATATATCTGATAAAAAGTGCTCGAATTTGGTTTCCGACATTCAAAATTTTTAATTTAAAATTTAATAATGATTTTATTTTCGGAAATTGTCCATTGTTTGTTAAAGGCCTGTTTTTATATTTCACATTCTGCACAATATTACCATCAAATGCCTGTTCCAGTTCCTTTTTATTTCATTACAAAATGTCCAAAAAACTTGCATGAGATTTGGATTTTTTAGAACAGAACGTAGTTTGCCTCGCCGTGCCCTCGGAACATGAGAATGAGGATTTACATCTTTGGATTCGACGTGTGCACATTTTAGTCGCAAGAGTGAGATTTCATAAAAGCCACTTGGTTCTCATTGCTTACTGGCTACTTGATATGTCTGAGCTTATATTTTTTTGTTTTTCACATTTGCCCATTCTGACAGACCTCAGTACACAGGTTTAGACTGCTTCCGGAGGTCGGTTACCCTAAAAACTAGTCCGGTAGAAAAATACATATGTTTGTGTTGCAGGTGCTTTGAGGGCACCCAAAACACAGAACAAAAAAAACAAAAACAAAACAAAAAGTTCGGGTGCACTGATGTGGTTTATTAATGGCATGTGGGAGACAGTGTTTTACAACTGGGGCTCTAGTACACAGCCAATATCTGCAGTTTGGAATGGATTATTTTGTTGTGGCAGGGACACATGTAAATGAAGTGTGATGCGGCTCTGAGTCTGTTGTGACTGGAGGATTTTTGACCTGCTGTCATGCTCCTTTCCTGTCAGAAAAAACGAATGGGTCCAGGGTGTTGTCAAGTTGGGGAGAAGACGGCATGATCAGTCGTCAAAGACGTGTAAAAATCTATGTTGATTCAATGTTTATGCTTTTAAGGCGGTGAGTGAAATGACCCCTAAAAGCTTTATGTTTCATATCAGGTTTTTTTTTTTTCTATCTGCGTGTTTAGGCCTGTAAGAGCAGCCATGGTTGACAGCAAAATCAACATTGACAAAAATGATCTGCAGCCAGATGGAATTAAAATTTCAGCAGTTAGTTGTAGGACTACGAAGTTTGAGGCCAGTGTTAATTAACAGTATTT
This sequence comes from Conchocele bisecta, assembly GCA_029237695.1. Lineage (NCBI taxonomy): Eukaryota > Metazoa > Mollusca > Bivalvia > Lucinida > Thyasiridae > Conchocele > Conchocele bisecta. Next base: position 26,511 of record JAQRGA010000355.1, on the reverse strand, counting down.
GTTTCGTTTTTCATCATTTTAAATGCATTTTATTGCAGGATTGTTGCATTTTTTTATTTTTTTGCAGAAATGCAATGTTTCAATGTTGTTCTAGAACACTGATGACAGCTGGGCATGTACATTTCCAGTTACATAATCAAGATGGATGCCTTTTGTTTAGAGTGAATGAAAAAATTGCTGTGATCAGTGTCTGTAGCCGAAAATCGGTACCTGCCAGATATGGACAGGCCCATTATGGAAGAAGGGTCGCTTGGTGTATTTTCATACGTGACCCGAGACGGGCGTGTGGCATTAATAAAAAATGTCCACAGAGTGGTATTAATGGCTGCACAGGGTCGGATACTTGTGGCTGCAAATGTAGATTGTTGTAATAAACTTTGTATTAATGTAGACATTTCAAGCCTTGTGACTGGGCCATCAAAATAATAGCAGAAAATTGTGTTTCCAGAATGCGCTGTTGTGTCGGGCCATGGCGCCTAATCCGGGACTGCATGGTAAATTTGTTTGTTGTAGTAAGTAGATAAGTAATCAAACATGTTTCCATTGCTTTTTGTGTAACCGGCATGCAAAACAGACAGATCAGTGATCATGCTACATGACAATTGTAGAAAAGGTACCTTATTGAGTTTGAAACCAGTGCAGACCCAGCAAAAGTTTTGGTTAATCTACTTTGGTCGTCGAAACACCGCACTTTCATTTATCTTCACTCGGTGAATAGTGCAAAGCTCATCTGGGAATTACACTGGCGGTTGCAAATTCCATTAATGCCCTCCTTGTTACTGACATTCTATGTTATAATTCAGTTTGTGGATCCCATTTGCATGCATTTGGGTATGGGTTAATTGTCTGCGGATAATGACTTGGCTGATGTTTGTTATACACACAAGCCACTGCCCTCGCAAACAATAACCCGCTTACGAACTGACAGTGTCTCCATGTCATTACTAATTACAGGCAGATAATACTGTCAGCCAAGCAGCAAGGGAATTACCCGTATCGCAGTCATGGGAATACGCCTATGCATTCTCCTGATGTTGAACGGCATTCATCCTCGTCCTGTGGTACGTCTGTCCTTAGAGTAGCTGGTCCCATGGTCTAGTTGTCATTGTCTGTAGTCGAGATCCTCCCCATCTGGCTGGTACTGGAAATGTGCTTGCTTCACGTAGCCTCTTTTCAGATGTCTGCCTTCGAATAAAATTCTGGCCGCTTACTATTGTCTCTGTGACATGTTGTAACTCGGTGTTCAGACGGTTCAATGCAGTGTTTGCAGGTGAGAGAGTAGAGCGCCCTCCCGATATGCGACTCACTTTTGTCGTATCTGTGTCTGCAATGCCAACAGTTATAGTGCAGTATTGTTCTTGATACCCTCGCTGTGAAATTCCGCGATATTGTTTTCATTTTCTCGGAGGTTTAATCCATTGATCGGTCGAATGTTCTATTTCTTCTGACGTTTGTATAAAGCAGTTTCGTGTCATGTTGAATGCCTTGAGCGCTCTAGCCTCATTTTAAGTATATCTCTCATCAGATGACTGTCGCTTTAGTCATTTGCAGTGGTGGCAGCTGATTTGGCCCAGGAACTTCGAACGTGACCGCCCGCAGTTGTCGGTTTCTTCGCCTGCTGCAATTCGACGGAGTCGGAAGCACCATTTGGTGGTCGTCGGCGTAGCATGTTTCAGTCGCAATATCTATCATCGGGTTATCTGGCTGGTATCGACCGTGGTCAAATCGTCAGCAGGGTATACAAGTTATGATTTGCCTGAATTTCAAGTGACATGAATGTTGTTTGTACCCATTAGTGTTATGACTCAGATTTGACTGACCAACACTGTGAAGCATATTGGTCTCTGAATAACAAGCTACGCCTGCACTTTGTAATATACTGCTCCTGCTGTGGGTAGCGCCCAAGCGGCTTGGGCATTGCTGTGTTTGTGTAGGCTGACAATACACATGCAATAGCTGCATGGCCACCACAGGTCGATTAGCAAATGCATTTGCCTGGGTTGCCACACCACTGCTATTGTTGTGGGTTGAGTATAGTCTTTGGTGGATTTCTGCGGACAATACATGCCGACACCAGTTAAGCAGCATAGAAAAAGTATAAAAAAAATTACATGTACGCCATATTAGATATTTTTTTTTTTTTTAACTATTTAGGGTTAAACACTCGGTACATGAGGCAGATTGGCACATAGCTAGGGTTTGTCGTTGCATGCAGACATGGGACTCGGTGGACTGGGGACCCGACAATGCACGAAAATCATAACATTAAAATATCCATAGTGTTGTTTTACAATTCGCCATAGCTTCATTCTATGCTGTCCTAGATGATTGATTATTGTGACACATGTATACATTTGGTACTTGTTTGTTCAATTATTGGCACCATTTGGAAAATATATCTGAAAAAAAGTGCTCGCATTGTTCCCGACAGTCAAAATTTTTTAATCTTAAAATTTAATAATTTATTGTAATTTTCGGAAATTGTCCATGGGTTGTTAAGGCCTGTATTATATTTCACATTCTGCACAATAGTACCATCAAATGCCTGTCAGTCCTTTTTATTTCATTACAAAAATGTCAAATAACTGCATGAGATATGGTTTTTTTACGAACAAGACGTAGCATTGCCTAGGCCGTGCCCTCGGAATCATGAGAATGCGATTTACATCATTTGATTCGTGTGTCACATTTAGTCGCAGAGTGGCAGATTTCATAAAAGCCACTTGGTTCTCATTGCAAAATGGCTACTTGTATGTCTGAGTTATTATTATTTTTTTTTTAATTTGCCATTCTGCAGTTTCAGTACACAGATAGACTGCTTACCGGGTCGGTACCCTAAAAAAATAGTCGGAGAAAAATACATATGTTTGTTGTTGCAGGTGCTTGGGCAGGTTGGGTGCATGATGTGGTTTATTAATTGCATGCTGGGACAGTGTTTACACAGGTCTGCTCTAGTACACAGCCAATATCTGCAGTTTGGAATGATTATTATTGTGTGCAGGATCACATGTAAATGATGTGTGTTGCGGCTCGCGTTGTTGTGACGTGATGAATTTTTGGGACCCGCTGTCATGTATCCTTTCCTGTCAGATAAACGAAAAATGGTCACCGTGTGTTGACAAGGTTGGTGAGAAGACGGCTGATCCAGTCGTCAAAAAGACATTGTAACTACAATTGTGTGATTCCAATGTTTATGCTTTTACAGGCGGTGAGTGAATTGACCCTAAACGCTATATGTTTATTTACAGTTCTATCTGGGTGTTTAGGCCTGTAAGAGCAGCCATGTTTGACAGCAAATCAACATGACAAAAAAAAAAGTTCTGCAGCCAGATGAATAAAATTTCAGCAGTTAGTCTGTAGGGCCTACGAAGTTAGAGGGCAGTGTAATTAACAGTATTTGTTTCTGTTTTCATATTTTAAAATGCATTTTATTGCAGGATTGTTGCAATTTTTTTAATTTTTTGCAGAAATTTGCAATGTTTCATGTTGTTCTAGAACAATGATGGACAGCTGGGCATGTACATTTCCAGTTACATCATCAAAAGATGGATGGCCTTGGTTTAGGTGTGAATGAAAAAATTGCTGTGAAACAGTGTAGTTGCCGAAAATGGTAACTGCCAGTATGGACAGGCCCATTATGGAAGAAGGGGTTCGCTTTGGTGTATTTTTCCCCCATACCGTGGACCCCGAGCCGGGGTGTGGCATATAAAAAATGTCCCCCCCCCACAGGTGGTAATAATGGGATGCTCAGGGGTCGGATCCATGTGGCTGCAACTGTAGATTGTGGTATATAAACTTTGTATTAATGTAGAACATCTCAGCCTTGAGACTCGGGCCACAATTATTAGCAGAAAATTGTGTTTCCAGAATGGGCTGTTGTGTCGGCCATGGGCCTTTACGGACTGCCTGTAAATTTGATGTTGTAGTAAGTAGATAAGTAATTCAACATGTTTCCATTGCTTTCATGTGTAACCGGCATGCAAAACAGTCAGCATGCCGTGATCTGTACATGCAATTGTTGAAAAAGGTACCTTATTGAGTTTGCAACCAGTGCTGAGCCCAGCAAAAGTTTTGGTTAATATACTTTGGTCGTCGAAACACGCACTTATATAATCACTCGGTGAAAATAGTGCAAGCTCATCTGGAATTACACTGGCCCGTTGCAAATTCCATATTGCCCTCCTTGTTACTGACATTCAATGTTATATTCGTTTGTCGGATCCATATGCAGCATTTGGGTATGGTAATCGTCTGCTGATAATGACTGGCGATGTATGTGTAAAACCACACAGCCACTGCCTCGAAACAAATAACCCGCTACCTAATGACAGTGTCTCCATGTCAGTACTAATTACAAGGCAGATAATACTGTCAGCCATGCAGCAAGGAATAACCCCGTCTCGCAGTCATGGGATCCCCTTATGCATCTCCTGATGTTGACGGCATCTCTTCCTCGTCCTGTGGCAAACGGTCTGTCCTTTAGAGTAGCTGTGATTCCACATTGTCTAGTTGTCATTTTCCTGTAGTCGGAATCCTCCCATCTTGCTTCGTACTGGAAATGTGCACATCTTCACGTAGCCTCTTTACAGATGACGCCTTCGAATAACTTTCTGGCGCTTACTCTAGTCTCTGTGAAAGTTGTACTCGGTGTTCAGACGGTTCAATTGCAGTGTTTGCAGGTGCAGAGAAGTCGAGCGGCCCTCCCGATATGCGACTCGCTTTGTCAGTATAGAGTCTGCTATGCCCAAGTTATAGTTCAGTATTGTTCTGATACCCTCGCTGTGAAATTCCGCGAATAGTTTTCATTTTTCGGCAGGTTTACTCAACATGATCGGTCGAATGCTTCATTCATCTAGTTGTATATGCCGTATGTGTCATGTTGAATGCCTGGATCGCTCAGCCTCTTTTTAGTAATATCTATCATCAGCTGACTGTAGCTTTCATTCATTTTGCATTGGTGGCAGTGATTGGGGGCCCAGGAAACTTAGATCGTGCCCCGGCCGCCAGTTGTCGTTTCATCGCCAGAGCAAACGACGGAGTCCGGTGCACATTTGGAGTGGTCGCGGCGTAGCAAGATACAGTCGCATCTATCATCGGGTTATCATGCAGTATCTACCTTGGTCAAAATCGTCAGCAGGGTCTACAATGTTTTTGGCTATGCAGAAAAATATCAAGTGCCAGAATGGTGTTTTGTACAATAGTGTAAGACCTGATTAGGATCGCACACCTGTGCAGCAAATTGGTCTCTGAAACATCAACTCTGCAATAGTATACACTTCACCTGAGTGGTTATATCCCCTGCTGCATGGCAAGCTGTGTTTGTCGTCTGCAATACTCATGCAATAGCTGCATGCCACACAGGGTCAGATTAGCATATGCATTTGCCTGTGTGCCACACCACTGCTAATGTTGGTGGGTTTGAGTCTTAGTCTTGGTGGTATATCTGCGGACAAACATGCCGAACACCCAGTTAAAGCAGCTTAGAAAGTATAAAAAAATTACATGTACGCCATATTCAGAATTTTTTTTTTTTTACCTATTTGGTTAACACTCGGTACATGAGGCAGATTGGCACATAGTAGTGTTGGTCGTGCATGCTGACAATGTGACTCGTGGACTGGTTGACCGACTAATGCACGAAACATCCATAAATAAATATCCATACTGTTGTTACATCGCCTAGCTTCATTCTCTGCTGTCCTAGGATGATTGAATATGTGACACATGTACCATTTTGGACTTGTATGTTCCAATATTGGACATATGGCGAAAATATATCTGAAAAAAAGTGCTCGCATTTGGGTTCAGACATTAAAAATTTTAATTTAAAATTTTAATTATTTTTTAATTTTCCGGGAAAATTGTCCATTGTTTTTAAGGCTGTATTAATATTTCACATTCTGCACAATAGTACCATCAATGCCTGTCCAGTCCTTTTTTTTTCATAACAACATGTCAAAAACTGCATGAGATATGGATTTCTACGAAACAGATGTAAGCATTGCTCGGCCGTGCCCTGGAACATGAGAATGCGGGATTTAATAATTTGATTCGCTGTGTGCACATTTTAGTCGCAGAGTGGCAGTTTTCATAAAAGCCACTTGAGTTTCATTGCAAACTGGCTACTTGATTTGTTGAGCTTATATTATTTTTTTTTTCACATTTGCCCCCAATTTGTCAGACCACAGTTAACAGATAGATGCTTCCGGGTCCGGTACCCTCATATAAAAAAGTCAGGAGGAAAAATACATATGTTTTTGTTGCTGGTGCTTTGAGGCAGGTTTCGGGTGACACTGATTGTGGTTTATTAATGATGTGGGGAGGACAGTGTTTACACAGGGGCTCTAGATTTTTTTTTTTTTTACACAGCCAATATCTGCAGTTTGGATGGATTTATTTTGGTTGTGGCAGGGACACATGTAAATGAAGTGTGATGCGGGTTGCTTGGGAGTTCTGTTGTGAAGTGATGATTTTTGACCCCCGCGGTCATGTTTCCTTTCCCTGTCAGAAAAACGAAATGGGCACCGGGAGCGGTTGACAAGTTGGTGAGAAGACGGGCATGATCCAGTCGTCAAAGACATTGTAACTCATTGTGTGATATCCATGTTTATGCTTTAAGGCGGTGAGTGAAATGGACACTAAACGCTATTTGTTTAATATACAGATTATATCTGTGTGTTTAGGCCTGTCAGAGCAGCCATGTTTGACAAGCAAAATCAACATTGACCAAAAAAGTTCTGCAGCCAGATGAAATAAAATGTCAGGCAGTTAGGCTGTAGGGCCTACGAAGTTAGAGGCCAGTTTAATTAAACAGTGTATTTGTTCGTTTTCATCATTTTAAATGCAATTTTATTGCAGGATTGTTGCATTTCTTTATTTTTTGAGAAATTGCAATGTTTCTATGTAGTTCTAGAACACTGATTGACAGCTGGGCATGTACATTTCCAGTTACATCATCCAAGATGAATGCCTTTTGTTTAGGAGTGAATGAAAAATGCTGTGAAACAGTTAGTAGCCGACAAATGGTACCGCAGCTATGGCACAGGCATTATGGAAGAAGGGTCGTATGGTGTTTTTCATGCCGTGACCCGTGACGGGCGTGTGTTCTGCATAATAAAAATGTCCACTGAGTAGGTAATAATGGCTGCACAGGGTCGTATTCCATGTGGCTGCACTGTAGATTGTGGTAATAAACTTTGTATTAATGAGAAACATTCTCAGCCTTGTGACTTCGGGCCACAAATAATAGCAGAAAATTGTGATTTTCCAGAATGGCTGTTTTGTCGGCCATGGCGCCTATCCGGACTGCCTGGTAAAAATTTGATGTTGTAGTATGTAGATAAGTAAATCAAACATGTTTCCATTGCTCTCATGTGTAACCGGCATTGCAAAAACAGACAGCATGCAGTGATATGTAAATGCAATTGTAGAAAAGGTACCTTATTGGTTTGCAACCAGTGCTGACCCAGGCAAAAGTTGTGGTTATTCTCTTTGGGCGTCGAAAACACGCACTTCATATATATCACTCGGTGAAAATAGTGCAAGCTCATCTGGATTACACTGGCGGTTGCAAATTCCATATGCCTCCTTGTTACTGACATTCAAAGTTATTTTCAGTTTGTGGATCCATTGCAGCATTTGGGTATGGGTATCGTCTGCTGATAATGGACTGGCGATGTTTGTTAAAACCAACACAGCCACATGCCTCGAAACAAAACCCGCTACCTAACTGGGTCAGTGTCTCCATGTCAGTACTAATGACATGGCAGTAATTTTTACTGTCAGCCATGCAGCAAGGAATACCCCGTCTCGCAGTATGGGTTCCCCTATGATCTCTGATGTTGCGGCATCTCTCCTAGTCCTGTGGCAGTCTGTCCTTTTGAGTAGCGGTGATCCACATTGTCTAGTTGTCCCATTTTTCCTGTAGTCCGAGATCCTCCCATCTTGCTTGTTCTGGAAATGTGCCTTCTTCACGTGCCTCTTTTCAGATGACGCCTTCGAATCATTCTGGCGTTACTATAGTCTCTGTGAAAGTTGTACTCGGTGTTCAGACGGTTCAATTCCAGTGTTTGCAGGTGCAGAGAAGGCGAGCGCCTCCCGATATTGCGTCTCCGCTTTTGTCGTATAGAGTCTGCTATGCCACAGTTATAGTTTTCAGTATTGTTCATGATACCCTCGCTGTGAAATTCCGCGAATAGTTTACAATTTTTCGGCAGGTGTACTCCACATGGATCGGTCGAATGCTTCATCTTCTAGTTGTTTCCCCCCCCTCTATAAGCGTATTCGTGTCATGTTTGATGCCTGATCGCTCAGCTCATTTTTTGTATATCTTCATCAGCTGACTGTCGCTTTCATTCTATTTGCAGTGGTGGCAGTGATTTGGGACCAGAACTTCGAACGTGCCGCCGCCAGTTGTCGGTTTCATCGCCAGCGCAAACGACGGAGTCGGAAGACATTTGGAGTGGTCGTCAGGCGTAGCCAAGATACAGTCGATCTTTTCATCCGGGTTATTCTTGGAGGTATCTGCTTGGTCAAATCGTCAGCAGGGTCTACAATGTTTGCTATGCAGAAATATCATGTGCAGAATGTTGTATGTACCATAGTGTAGAACATATTAGATGCACACTGTGCGCAATTTTGGTTTGAAACATCAATACTCCTGCAATAGTAATACACATCACCTGCCGTGGTTATCTTCCCCTGCTGCAAGGCAAGCTGTGTTTGTAGTCTGCAATACACATGCAATGGCTGCTGCCACCCAGGTCAGATTAGCAAATGCATTTGCCTGTGTTGCCACACCACTGCTAACTGTTGTGGTGGGGGCCCCCCGTGCCCCCTGGGCGTTTGAGTCTAGTCTTGCGTGGTATATCTGCGGACAACCATGCCGAATCAACCAGTTAATGCAGCATAGAAAGTATAAAAAAAATTACATGTACGCCATATTAGAATTTTTTTTTTTTTACCTATTTAGGGTTAACACTCGGGTACATGAGGCAGATTGGCACATAGCTAGTGTTGGTCGTGTATGCAGACAAGTGAATCGTGTCTGGTGACCCGTACAATGCACGAAACATCATAACATAATATCCATAGTGTTGTTTTAACATCGCCATAGCTTCATTCTTGCTGTCCTAGATGATTGAATTATGTGACACATGTAAACATTTGGTACCAAACAAAAAAACTTGTTAGTTCAATATTGGACATATGGAATAATATATCTGAAAAAAGTGCTGCATTTGGTTCCGACATTCAAAATTTTAATTTAAATTTATAATTTATTTAATTTTCGGGAAATTGTCCATTGTTTTAAAGGCCTGTATTATATTTCACATTTCTTGCACAATTGTACCATCAAATGCCTGTCCAGTCCTTTTTATTTCATTACGAAAATTTCAAAAAACTGCATGAGATATGATTTTTTACGAACAGAGCGTAGCTTAATGCCCTCGGCCGTGCCCTCGGAACAAGAGAAATGCGGAATTTACATCACTTTGATTCGTGTGTGCACATTTTAGTCGCAGAGTGGCAGTTTTCATAAAAAGCCACTTGGTTTCATTGCAACTGGCTACTTGATATGGTATGAGCTATATTATTTTTTTTTATCACATTTGCCCCATCGACAGCCTCAGTACACAGTAGACTGCTTCCGGGTCGGTACCCTCAAATTAGTACGGAGAAAAATACATATGTTTGTGTTGCCAGGTGCTTGAGGCAGGTTCGGGTGCATGTTGTGGTTTATATTAATGCATGTGGAGACAGTGTTTACACAGGGGCTCTAGTACACAGCCAATATCTGCAGTTTTGAGAATGGATTATTTTGTGGCAGGACACAGGTAAATGAAGTGTGATGCCGGCTCTGCGTCTGTTGTGACGTGATGATTTTTGACCCCGCTGTCATGTTTCCTTTCCTGTCTAGAAAAACGTGATATTGGTCACCGGTGTGTTGACTTGTGGGTGAGAAGACGGCATGATCCAGTCGTCAAAGACATTGTTAACCTCAATGTGTTGGGGAATTTTCCAATGTTTATGCTTTTACATGGCGTGGGTTGAAAATGACCCCTAAACGCGATATGTGTAATTACAGTTATATCTGTGTTGTTTAGGCCTGTCAGAGCAGCCATGTTGGGACAGCATAAATCAACATTGACAAAAAAAGTCTGCAGCCAGATAGAAATAAAATTCTGCAGTTAGTCTGTAGGGCCTTACGAGTTAGAGGGGCAGTGTAATTAACAGTATTTGTTTCTGTTTCATCATTTTAAATGCAATTTATTGCAGGATTGTTGCATTTTTTTATTTTTTGCAGAAAATTGCAATGTTTCAATGTTGTTCTAGAACACTGATTGACAGCTGGGCATGTTACATTTCCAGTTACATCATCAAGGATGGATGCCTTTATTGTTTAGGAGTGAATGAAATATTGCTGTGAAACAGTGTAGTAGCCGATTAATGATACTGCCAGGCTATGGACAGGGCACTTATGGAAGAAGGGTCGCTATGTGTATTTTCATACCGTGCCCCGAGGACAGGGCGTGTGGCATAATAAAAAAAAAAAAATGTCCACTGAGTGGTAATAATGGGCTGCACAGGGTAAGGATCATGTGGCTGCAACTGTAGATTGTGGTAATAAACTTTGTATTAATGTAGAACATCTCAGCCTTGAGTAATCGGGCCACATATAATAGCAGAAAAATTGTGTTTCCAGAATGGCTGTTGTGTGGCCATGGCGCTATCCGGACTGCTGGTAAATTTGATGTTGTAGTATGTTGATATTGGTAATCTTCGGTTTCCATTGCTTTCATGTGTACCGGCATGCAATAACAGGACAGCTTGCAGTGATCTTGTTCATGCAATTGTAGAAAAGGTACCTTATTGAGTTTGCAACCAGTGCAGACCCAGCAATAAGTTTTGGTTTATCTTCTTGGTCGTTCGAATACACGACTTCATATATATCACTCGGTGAAAATAGTGCAAGCTAATTGGATCTATCAATGGCCAGTTGCATATATTCCATGTTGCCGCCTTGTGTCTGACATTCAATGGTTATATTCAGTGTGTGGATCCCATTTGCAGCAGTTGGGTATGGGTAATCGTCTGTGATAATGACTGGCGATGTTGTTAAAACCACAAGGCCACTGCCTCGCAAAACAATAACCCGCTACCATAATGACCCGTGTCCATGTCTTGTATCTTAATTACAAGGCAGATAATACTGTCAGCCATGCAGCATGGAATACACCAGTCTCGCATTCATGGGTTCAACTATGCATCTCCTGATGTTGACGGCATATCTCATCCTCGTCCTGTGGAAGTCTGTCTTTAGAGTAGCTGTGATCCACATTGTCTAGTTTGTCATTTCTGTAGTCCGAGATCCTACCATCTTGCCTTGTTACTGGGAATTGTGCCTTCTTCACGTAGCCTCTTTCAGAGGACGCCTTCGTATAACTTCTGGCCGCTTACTATAGTCTCTGTGAAAGTTGTACTCGGGTTGTTCAGACGGTTCAATGCTGTTTTTGCAGGTGCTGAGAAGTCGAGCTGCCCTCCCGATTTGCGACTCCGCTTTTGTCGTTAGAGTCTGCAATGCCACAGTTATAGTTCAAGTATTGTTCTTGATCCCCTCGCTGTGAAATATCCGCGAATAGTTACATTTTTCGGCAGGTTTTACCTCACATGATCGTCGAATGCTTCTTCTTCTACGTTGTATATGCCGTATGTGTCTTGTTGATGCCGATCGCTCAGCCTCATTTTTAAGTATATCTCTCATCAAGCTGGACTGTCGGCTTTCATCATTTGCAGTGGTGGCAGCTGATTTGGCCCAGGAACTTCGGAACGTGCCCGCCAGCCAGTTGTCGGTTTCATCGCCAGCGCAAACGGACCGGAGTCGGTGCACCATTTGGAGTGGTCGTCGGCGTAGCAAGATCAGTCGCACTCTTCATCCGGGTTATCTTGCAGGTATCTACCTTGGTCATAATCGGTCAGCAGGGTCTACAATGTTTGCTATGCAGAAAATATCAAGTGGCCAGATTGTTGTTTGTACCAATAGTGTTAGACCCAGATTTAGATGCACAACCTGTGCAAGCAAATTGGTCTCTGAAACATAACGCCTGCAATAGTAAATTACACTTCACCTGCCAGTGGTTATCTCCCCTGCATGCAGGGGCAAAGCTGTGTTTGTAGTCTGCAAATACACATATGCAATAGCTGCTTCGCCACACATGTCAGATTAGCAATGCATTTGCCTGTGTTGCCACACCATGCGCTAATGTTGTGGGTTTGAGTCTAGTCTTGGTGGTATATCTGCGGACAAAACATGCCGAACAACCGTTTAAGACTGCATAGAAAGTATAAAAAATTACATGTACGCCATATTTAGAATTTTTTTTTTTTTCTTACCTATTTAGGGTTAACACTCGGTACATGAGGCAGTGGGAACTAGCTAGTGTTGGGTCGTGCATGCAGACTATGTGGACTCGTGAATGGTGAACACGACAATGCACGAAACATCATTAACATAAATATCCATAGTGTTGTTTTACATCGCCCTAGCATCATTCCTCTGCTGGTCCTAGATGATTGAATATGTGACACAGGATCATTTGGTACTTGTTTGTTCAAATATTGGCACCATATGGAAAATATACTGAAAAAATGTGCTAGCATTTGGTTCCGACATTCAAAATTTTAATTTAAATTTAATAATTTATTTAATTATTCGGAAATTGTCCATTGTTTTAAAGGCCTGTATTAATATTTCCACATTCTGCACAATAATCTCAAATGCCGGTCCAGTCCTTTTTATTTCATTACAAATGTCATAAAAACTGCATGAGTTATGGATTTTTTCGAACAGGACGTAGCATTGCCTCGGGCCGTGCCCTCGGAAATGTGACATGCGGGATTTACATCATTTTGATTCATGTGTGCACATTTTAGTCGCGGTGGCTGGATTTCATAAAAGCCAACTTGGTTCTCATTGGCTAAAATGGCTACTTGATATGTCTGAGCTTATATTATTTTTTTTTTCACATTTGCCCATTCTGACGACCTAGTACACAGATAGTCTGGCTTCCGGGTCGGTACCGCTCAAAAAATAGTCCGGTGATAAATACATATGTTTGTGTTGCAGGTGCTGTGAGGGCAGGTTCGGGTGCACTGATGTGGTTTATTATTGCTGTGGAGACAGTGTTTACACAGGGGCTCTAGTACACAGCCAATATCTGCAGTTTGGAATGGATTATTTTGGGTTGCCAGGACAATGTTATTGTAGTGTGATGCTGGCTCTGCGTATGTTGTGTCGTGATGATTTTTGACCAGCTGTCATGTTTCCTTTCCTGTCAGAAAAAAAAACGAAATGGTCACCCGGGTGTTGACAAGTTGGTGAGAAGAACGGCATGTTCCAGTCGTCAAAGACATTGTAACTCTATGTGTGTTTCCAATGTTTATGCTTTTACAGGCGGTGGTGAAATGACCCCTAAACGCTATATGTTTAATATACAGTTCTATCTGTGTGTTAGCGCCTGTCAGTGCAGCATGTTGACAGCAAATCAACATTGACAAAAAAGTTCTGCAGCCCAGATGAATTAAAATTTTCAGCAGTTAGTCTGTAGGGGACGAAGTTAGGGCCAGTGTTAATTAACAGTATTTGGTTTCTGTTTTCATCATTTTTAAATGCATTTTTATTGCAGGTTGTTGCCTTTTTTTTTTTATTTTTTGCAGAAATTGCAATGTTTCAATTGTTGTTCTAGAACACTGATTGACAGGATGGGCATGTACATTTTGCCAGTTACATCATCAAGATGGGATGATTTTGTTGAGGAGTGAATGAAAAAATTGCTGTGTACAGTGTAGTGCCAGAAAATGGTACCTGCCAGCTGATGGACAGGCCCTGTATGGAAGTTGGGTCGCTATGGTGTATTTTCATACCGTGACCCCGAGAAGGGGCGTGTGGCATAATAAAATTGTCCACTGAGTGGTAATAAATGGCTGAAAGGGTTCGGTCCATGTGGCTGCAACTGTAGATTGTGGTATAAACTTTGTAGTTAATGTAGATCATCTCAGCCTTGAGACTGGGCCTCAATTAAATAGCAGAAAATTGTGTTTCCAGGAATGGCTGTTGTGTCGGCCATGGCGCCTATCCGGACTGCCTGGTAAAATTTTGATGTTGTAGTAAGTAGATAAGTAATCATCATGTTTCCATTGCTTTCATGTGTAACCGGCATGCAACAAACAGACAGCATGCAGTGATCATGTACATGCATATTGTAGAAAAAGGTACCTTATTGAGTTTGCAACAGTGCAGACCAGCCATTGTTTTGGTTAAGTCTACTTTGTCGTCGAAACACGCACTTATATATATCACTCGGGAAATAGTGCGAGCTCATCTGGATCTACATGGCCGTTGCAAATTCATAATGCCCTCTTGGTTACTGACATTCAATGTTATATTCAGTTTGTGGATCCCAATTTGCAGCATTTGGGTATGGGTAATCGTCTGCTGATAATGACTGAGCGGATGTTTGTTAAACCACCACAGCCACTGCCTCGCAAACAAATAACCCGCTACCTAACTGACAGTGTCTCCATGTCAGTACTAATTACAGGCAGATAATACTGTCAGCCATGCAGCAAGGAATACCCGTCTCGCAGTCATGGGATCCCCTATGCTCTCCTGATGTTGACGGCATCTCATCCTCGTCCTGTGGCAACGTCTGTCCTTTTAGAGTAGCTGTGATCCACATTGTTCTAGTTTGTCATTTCCTGTTAGTTCCGAGAGATTCCTCCCATCGTTGCTTGTACTGGGGGAAATGGTGCCTTCATTCAATGTAGCCTCTTTTCTGATGGACGCCCTTCGAATAACTTTCTGGCCGACTTACTATAGGTCTTCTGTGAAAAGGTTGTACTCGGTGTTCAGGACGGTTCAATGCAGTGTTTGCAGGTGCAGAGGAATGTCGAGCGCCTCCCGATATGCGACCCTCCGTTTTTGTCGTATAGAGTCTGCAATGCCACAGGTTATAGTTTCAGGTATTGTTCATTGATACCCTCGCTGTGAAATTCCGCGAATAGTTTACATTTTTTTCGGCAGGGATTTTACCTCCACATGATTCGGTCTTTTATTGAATGCTTCATTTCTTCTACGATTGTATAAGCCGTATCCGTGTCATGTTGAATGCCTGATCGATCCTCAGCCTCATTTTTAAGTATATCTTCATCAGCTGGACTGTCGCCTTTCATTTCATTTGCAGTGGCGTGGCTAGTCTGATTTGGGCCCACATGGAAACTTCGAACGTGCCCGCCGCCAGTTGTCTGGGTTTCATCGCCAGCGCAAAACGACGGAGTCCGGAGGCAACATTTGGTGTGGTCGTCGGCCGTAGCAAAGAGTTTAACAGTCGCATTCTATCATCCTGGGTTATTCATGCAGGTGATCTTACCTTGGTCAAATTCGTCAGCCAGGGTCTACAATGTTTGCTATTGCAGAATATTCTAAGAAATGCCAGAATTTGGTTTGTTTGTACCCAAATAGTGTAGAACCAGATTAGGACTGCACACCTGTGCAGCAAATTGGTCTTCGGAAACATTCAAACTCCTTGCTAATAGTAATTACCACTTCACCTGTCAGTGGGTTATTCTCCCCTGCTGCATGGGCAGCTGTGTTTTTAGTTCTGCTATGACACATGCAATAGCTGCATTGCCAACAACAGGTCCAGATTAGCAAATTGTATTTGCCTGTGTTGCCAACACCACTGCTTAATTGTTGGGGTTTTTTGGGTTTGAGTTGTTAGTCTTGGTTGGTATATCTGCGGTCAAATCATGTCCGAAACACCCATGTTAAAGCAGCATAGAAAGTATAAAAAAAATTTACATGTACTCCATATTAGAAATTTTTTTTTTTTTTAAACCTATTTTAGGGTTGTTAACACTCGGTACATGAGGCAGATTGGCACATAGGCTAGTGTTGGTCGTGCATTGCAGACCAATGTGACTCGTGACTGGTGACCCGACAATGCACGAAACATCATTAATCATAAATATCCCATAGTGTTGTTTTTACATTCGCCATATAGCTTCAATTCTCTGCTGTCCTAGATGATTGAATATGTGGACACATGTAACATTTGGTACTTGGTTAGTTCAATATTTGGCACCATAATGGAAAAAATATTATCTGAAAAAAAAGGCTGCTGCATTTGGTTTCCGGGACATTCAAAATTTTAATTTAAAAAATTTAATTAATTTATTTAATTTTCGGAAAATTGTCCAATTGTTTTTTAAAGGGCCTGTATTTAAAATTTACATTTGCACAATTTCGTACCATCAAAATGCCTGTCCAGTCTTTTTATTTCCATTACAAAATTGTCCAAAAACTGCATGAGATTATGGATTTTTTACCGACAGGACGTTAGCCATTTTTGCCTCGGCGTGCCCTCGGACACATTTGAGATTGCGGTGATTTACAAAATCATTTGATTCGTGTGTGCAAAAATCATTTTAGTCGCAGAGAGTGGCAGTTTCATATAAGCCACTTGGTTCTCTATTGGCAAACTTTTTTGGCCTACTTGAATTATGTCTGAGCTCATATTATTTTTTTTTTCACATTTGCCCATTCTGACTGACCTTCAAGTACACAGATAGGACTGGCCTTCCGGGTCGGTACCCTCAAAAAATAGGTCCGGAAGTGAGAAATACTATGTTCTGGTGTTGCAGGTTTGCTTTGAGGCAGGTTCGGGTGCACTTTGATTGTGGTTTATTAATGCATGTGGAGGACAGTGTTTACCAGGTTTTGGGCTATAGTACACAGCCAATATCTGCAGTTTTGGCAATTGGATTTATTTGTGTGGCAGGACACATGTAAAAATGAAGTGTGATGCGGCCCTCTTGGCGTTCTGTTGTGAGTGGATGATTTTTGACCCGAATGTCATGGTTTCCTTTCCTGTCAGAAAACGAAATGGTCACCGGGTGTTGACAAGTTGGTGAGATGACGGCATTGAATTCCAGTTTTTTTTTTCGTCAAAGAAACATTTGTTAACCCCTTTCAATGTGTGATTCCAATGGGTTTTTGCTTTTACAGGCCGGATTTGATGTTGGAAATGGCCCCCTAAACGCTAAAATATGTTTAATATTCAAGATCTATTCTGTTGTGTTTAGGCCTGTCAAAAAAGTTTGCATGCCATGTTTGACCAGCAAATCAAACATTGAAACAAAAAATTTAAATTTGCATCCAGCTGAAATTAAAATTTCAGCAGTTGTCTGTAGGGCCTACGAAAGTTAGAGGCCAGTGTATATTAACAGTATTTTGTTTCTGTTTTTTTTTTTTTTTTTCCCCCCCCATTTTTTTCATTTTAAATGCATTTTATTGCAGGATTTTGTTTGCATTTTTTTATTTTTTTTGCAGAAATTGGCAATGTTTCAATGTAGTTCTAGAACACTGATTGACAGCTGGGCATGTACATTTTCCAGTTACATCATCAAGGTTGGGATGCCTTTTGTTTGAGGGAGTGAATGAAAAAAATTTGCTGTGAAACTGTGTAGTAGCCGAAAATATGGTACCTGCCTAGCTATGGACTACAGGCCACATTATGGTAAGAAGGGGTTCGCTATGGGTGTATTTTCATAACCGTGACCCCGGAACGGGACGGGTAGGTGGTTGTGGCATAAATAAAAAATGTCCACAGGAGTGGTTAATAATGGGCTGCCACTGGGTCGGATCCAGTTTGGCTGCAAACTGTAGATTGTGGTTAACTAAACTTTGTATTAATATGTAGTAACATCTCAGCCATTGTGGACTCGGGCCTCCAAATAAAATTAGCCGAGGAAAATTGTGTTTGCCCAGAATTGGCTGTTGGTGTCGGCCAATTGGGCCCGGCCTATCCGGACTTGCCATGGTAAAGAATTTGATGTTGTAGTAAGGTTAGATAAGTAATCAACATGTGTTTTCCATTGCTTTCATGTGTAACCGGCATGCAAAAAACAGACAGCATGCAGTGATCAATGTACATTGCAATTGTAGAAAAGGTACCTTATTGTGAGTTTGCAACCAGTGCAGACCCTGCAAAAGTTTTGGTTTAATTCTACTTTGGTCGTTCGAAAACAGCGACTTTCCATATATATCACTCGGTGAAATAGTGCAAGCTCATTGGATTCTACTCTGGCCGGTTGCAAAATTCCATTAAGTGCCCTCCTTGTTAACTGGAACATTCAATTGTTTTATTATTTCAGTTTTGTGGATCCCATTTGCAGCAATTTGGGTAATGGGTAATTCGTCTGCTGATAATGACTGGCGATGTTTGTTAAAAGAAAACCACACAGGCCACTGCCCTCGCAAACAAATAACCCCGCTAACCCGCTATCCTTAAACTGACAGTGTCTCCATGTCAGTTACTAATTACAAGGCAGATAATTACTGTCAGCCATGCAGCAAGGAATACCCCGTTCTCGCAGTCATGGGATCCCCTATGCATCTCCTGATTGGTTGACGGCAATCTCATCCTCGTCCTGTGGCAATCGTTTCGGTCCTTTAGAGTAGCTGTGATCCCACATTGTCTAGTTGTCATTTTCATGTCCTGTTTAGTCCGTGATCTCCCCATCTTTGCTTGTAACTGGAAAATGTGCCTTCTTCACGTAGCCTCTTTTCTGATGACGCCATTCGAATAATCTTTGGTCTGGCCCGCTTACTATTAGTTCTCTGTGAAAGTTGTACTCGGTGTTCAGGACGGTTCAAAATGCAGTGTTTGGCAGGTGCAGAGAAGTCGAGCGCCCTCCGATATGCGACCTCCGCTTTTGTCGTTTATAATTGAGTCTGCAATTGCCACAGTTATTAGATTGAAGTAGTTGATTCATGATACCCTCGCTGTGGAAATTCCGCCGAATAGTTTACATTTTTTCGGCAGGTTTACTCCACATGATCGGCGGTCCGAATGATTGCATTTTTCTGTAATACGTTGTATAAAGCCGTATCGTGTCATGTTGAATGCCTGATCGCTCAGCCTCTTTTATTTTAAGCTATATCTCTCATTGAGCTACTGATCGCTTTGCATTCATTTTGGCAAGTGGGTGGCAGATGATTTGGGCCCAGGAACTTCGAAACGTGCCCGCCCGCCAGTTGTCGGAGTTTCATCGCCTCAGCGCAAAAACGACTCGGAGTCCGGAGGCACATTTGGGAGGGTGGTGTCGGCGTGAGCAAGATACAGTCGCATTCTATCATCGGGGTTTTATCATTGGCAGGTATTCACCTTTGGTCAAATCGTCCAGCAGGGGTCTACAACTGTTTGCTATGCAGAAATATCAAGTGCCAGAATGTTGTTTGTATCCCAATTAGGATGTAGAAACCCAGATTAGACTGGCAAACACCTGTGCAGCAAAATTGGTCTTCTCGAAATACATCAACTCCTGCAAATAGTAATACACTTCACCGGTTGCAGTGGTTTATCTCCCCTGCTGTCAATGGGCAAGCTGTGTTTGTTAGTCTGCAATACACATGCAATAGCTGCATGCCTCACAGGTCTGATTAGCAAATTGCATTTGCCTGTGTTGGCCACACCAACTGGCTAATGTTGGGTTTGGGTTTGAGTCTAGTCTTGGTGGTATATCTGCGGGACAAACATGCCGAACACCCAGTTAAAGCAGCATAGAAAGTAGTATAAAAAAGTATTATTGTTATACGCCATATTAGAATTTTTTTTTTTTTTTTACCTATTTTAAGGGTGTAACACTCGGTACATGCGGCAGCTTTGGCACATAGCTAGTAGTTGGTCGTGCATGCAGACAATGTGACTCGTGGACTGGTTGACCCGACAATGACCACGAAACCATCATAACATAAATATCCAAATAGTGTTGTTTTAACATCGCCATAGCTTCATTCTCTGCATGTTCTAGATGAATTGAATATGTGACACATTGTAACATTTTGGGTACTTGGTTAGTTCAATATTGGCAACCATATGGGAAAATATATCTGAAAAAAAAGTTGCTCGCTATTTGGGTTCCGACATTCAAATTTTTAATTTAAAAAATTTTTAAAATTTAATTTAATTTATTTTTCTTTTCGGAAAATTGTCCATTGATTTTTAAAGGTTCCTTTAAAGGCCTTATTTAATTATTTCCCCACATTCTGACACAATTAGTACCATTCAAATGCCTGGTCCAGTCCATTTTTATTTCATTACAAAAATGTTGATAAAAACTGCATGAGATATGGATTTTTTTACGAACCCTGACGTTGCATTGCCTGGCCGGTCGTTGCCTCGGGGAAACATGATGAATGCTGGGATTTAATTCATGATTGATTTCGTGTGTGCAATTTATTTGGTCGCAGGAGTGGTCAGATTTCATAAAAAGCCACCTTGGTTCTCATTGCAAAACTCCCGGTACTTTGATATGTTCTGAAGCTTATTTTATTTTTTTTTTATTTTTTTTTTCAAACATTTGCCCCACCATTTCTGGACATGACCTCAGGTAACACAGGATAGACTGGCTTCCGGGTCCGGATACCCTCAAAAAAATAGTCCCGGAGAAAAACAAATACATATGTTTGTGGTTGGTTTTTTTTTTGCAGGTGCGTTGAGGGCAGGTTATCGGGTGCACTGATGTGGATTTTTATTAATGCATTGTGGAGGACAGTGGTTACAACAGGGGCTCTCGTACCAGATCCAATATCTGCAGTTTGGATTTGGATTTTTTTATTATTTGTCGTGGCAGGACAACTGTAAATGAAGGTGTGATGCGGCTCTGACGGTCTGTTGTGAACCGTTGATGATTTTTGACCCCCCGCTGTCATGGTTTCCTTTCCTTTGTAGAAAAAAAACGAAATGGTCACCGGGGTGGTTGTTGAACAAGTTGGTGAGAAGGACCGGCCATGATCCAGTCGTCAAAGACAATTGTAATCTCAATGTGTGATTCCAATGTTTATGCTTTTTCAGGCGGTGTGGTGAAATGACCCCTAAACGCTTTTTATATGTTTAATATACAGTTCTATCTGTAGTGTTTAGGGCCTGTACAGAGCAGCCATGTTTGGACAGGCAAAAATCAACATTGACAAAAAAGTTCTGCAGCCAGATGAAATAAAAATTTCAGCAGTTAGTCTGTAGGGCCTGACGAAGTTAGAGGCCAGTGTAATTAAACAGGTATTTTGTTTCTGTTTTCATCATTTTAAATGCATTTTATTTGCTAGGATTGTTGCATTTTTTTATTTTTTATTGCAGAAATTGCAATGTTTCAATGTTGTTCTAGAACACTTGATTGTACAGACTTGGGGTGAGTGTACATTTCCCAGTTACATTTCATCAAGATGGATGCCTTTTGGTTTAGGAGTGCAATGAAAAAAATTGCGTGTGTTGTGAACAGTGTAGTAGCCGAAAATGGTACCTGCCAGCTAATGGAAAACAGGCCCATTATGGAAGAAAGGGTCGCTATGGGTGTATTTTTCATACCTGTGAACCACGGAGGACGGGCGGGTGTGGCATAATAAAAATGTCCCACAGAGTGGTAATAATGGCTGCACAGGGTCGGTTATCCATGTGGGCTTGCATAACTGTAGCTTGTGGTTTAAATAAAACTTTGTTTATTCATGTTAGAACATTCTCAGCCTTGAGGAACTCGGGCCACAAATAATAGACAGCAAAAAATTGGTTTGTTTCCAGGAATGGCTGTTGTGTCGGCCTGGCGCCCTATCCGGAATGCCCTGGTAAATTTGATGTTGTTCTAGATAAAGTAGATAAGTAATCAAACATGTTTCCATCAGTGCTTTATGTGTAACCTGGACATGGGGGGGCCTAAAAACAACAGACAGCATGCAGGGTGATTCATTGTACATTGCCAATTGTAGAAAAAGGTAACCTTGTATTGTGGTTTGCAACCAGTGGCAGTACCCAGGCAAAAGTTTTGGTTAATCTTACTTTGGCTTGGTCGTCGAAACACGCTCCATTCATATATTATCACTCGGTGCAAATAGTTGCAAGACTCATCTGGATCTAACACTGGCCGGTTTGCAAATTCCATAATTGCCCTCCTTGTTACTGACATTCAATGTTATATTCAGTTTGTGGATACCCATTTGGCAAGCATTTGGGTATGGGTTAATCGTCTGTAGATAATTGACTGGCGGATGTTTGTTTAAAACCAACCAACAGCCACTGCCTCGCAAACAAACTAACCCCGCTACCTAACTGACAGGTGTCTCCATGTCGAGTACTAAGTTACAAGGCAGATAAGTACTGGTCAGCCACTTGCCAGCAGGAATACCCCGTCTCGCAGTCATGGGATCCCCTATGCATCTCCTGATGTTGAAACGGTCTTCATCCTCGTCATTGTGGCAAACGTCTGTCCTTTAGAGTAGCTGTGATTCCACATTGTCTAGTTGTCATTTTCCTGTAGTCCGGAGATCCTCCCATCTTGCTGTGTACTGGAAATATGTGCCCTTCTTCACGATAGCCTGCTTTTCAGATGACGCCTTCGTCGAATAACTTTCTGGCCGGCATTACTTTATGTCTCTGTGAAAGTTGTACTCGGGGTTGTTCAGACGGTTCAATGCAGTGTTTGACAGGTGCAGAGGAAAGCTCGAGCGCCCTCCCGATATGCGACTCCGCTTTTCTTTGGTCGTATAGTGTCTGCAATGCCACAGTTATAGTTCAGTATTGTTCATGGATACCCTCGCTGTGGAAAATTTGACCGCGAATAGTTTACATTTTTGTTTTCGGCAGGTTTTACTCCACATGATCGGTCGAATTGCTTCATTCTTTACGTTGTAAAATAAGCCGTATCGTGTCATGTTGAATGCCTGATCGCTCAGCCTCATTTTAAAGTTATATCTCTCATCTGCTGGACTGTCGCTTCATTTCATTTGCAGTGGTGGACAAGCTGATTTGGGCCCAGGATTGTTCGAACGTTTGGCCCGCCCGCCATTAGTTGTCGGTTTTCATCGCCAGCGCAAACGTCGGGAGTCCGGGTGCACATTTATGGAGGTGGTTCGTCGGCCGCGTAGCAATGATACAAGGTAGTCGCATCTATCATCCGGGTTATCATGCAGGTATTTCTACCTTGGTCAAATCGTCAGCCAGGGGTTCTACAATGTTTGCTATGCCAGAAAATATCAAGTGCCAAGAATGTTAGTTTGATACCCAAATAGTGTAGACCCTGATTTTAAGGACCTGCACACCTGGATGCAGCAAATTGGTCTCTGAAACATCAACTCCTGCAATAGTAACTTACACTTATCACCCTGCAGTGGTTATTCCCCTCCCCTGCTGCTATGGGCAAGCTGTGTTTGTAGTCTGCAATAGACATGCAATAGCTGCATGCCACACAGGTCTAGATTAGCAAATTGCATTTGCCTGTGTTGCCCACACCACTGCTCAATGTTGTGGGTTTGAGTCTAGTCTTTGGTGGGTATATTCTTGCGGACTAAACATGCCGAACCACCCAGTTTAAAGCAGCATAGAAAGTATAAAAAAATTACATGTACGCCATTTATTAGAAATTTTTTTTTTTTTTACCTATTTAGGGGGTTAAGTTAACACTCGGTAGATGATGGGCAGATTGGCACAAATAGCTAGTGATTGGTCGTGCATGCAGGACAATGTGACTCGTTGACTGGTGACCCAGACAATGCACGAAAAACAATCATTAACATAAATTATCCATAGTGTTGTTTTACATCGCCATAGCTTCCATTCTTTTTCCTTTTATTTGGCCTTTGTCCTAGATGATTGAATTGTTTCCCCCCCCCCCCCCCCACCCCCCCCCCCCCCATACCAATATATATATGTGTTATATTTATAATCTTTTTTTCTTTTTCTTTCTCGACACATGTAACATTTGGTTACTTGTTAGGTTCAATTATTGGGCACCCATATGGTAAAATATATCTGAAAAAAAGTGCTCGCATTTGGTTCCGACATTCAAAAAGTTTTAATTTTAATTTAAAATTTAATAATTTATTTAATTTTTCGGAAATTGTTCCATTTGTTTTTAAAGGCTCCTGTATTAATATTTCAACATTCTGCACAATTAGTACCATCAAATGCCTGTCCAGTCCATTTTTATTTCATTACAAAATGTCAAAAAAACTGACATGAGCTATGGGATTTTTTACGAAACAGACGTTAGCGATTTGACCTCGGCCGTGCCCTCGGAAACATGGAGAATGCGGGATTTACATCATTGTTGATTCGTTGTGTTGGCCCCCCCCCCACTATTTTTAAGTCGCATAAGTGGCCGATTTCATAAAAGCACGTTGGTTTCTCCCCCCCAATTGCAAACTGGCTAACTTGATATGTTGAGCTTGAGTTATTATTTTTTGTTTTTTTTTTCTCATTTGCCCCACATTTCTGTCTGAGCAGCCATGTTTTGGACCAGGCAAAATCAAACATTGACAAAAAGTTAGGTTTCTGCAGCCAGATGGAAAAAAAAAAAAAAAAAAAAAAATTAAAAAATTTCAGCAGTTAGTTCTGTAGGGCCTTCGAACGTTAATGATTAGATGGGCAGTGTAATTAACAGTATTTGTTTCTGTTTTCATCATTTTTAAATGCAATTTTGTATTGCTAGGATTGTTTGCCATTTTTTTTTTTTTATTTTTTGCAAGAAAATTGCAATTGGTTTTCAATTTGTTGTTCAAGAACACTGATTGGACAGGCCTGGGCCATGTACATTTCAGTTTACATCATCAAGATGGCTGCCTTTTGTTTTGGAGGGTGAATGAAAAAATTGCTGGTGAAATCAGTGTAGTAGCCGAAAATGGTACCCTGCCCAGTATGGAACAGGGCCCATTTATGGAAGAAGGGTGGCTCGCTATGGTTGTAATTTTTCATTAACCGTGAACCCCGAGACGGGGCGTTGTTGGCTAATAAAAATGTCCACAGTAGTGGTAATAATGGCTGCACTCAGGGGTCGGATCCATGTGGCTTGCAACTGTAGATTTGTGGTAATAAACTTTGTATTAATGGTTAGAACATTCTCAGCCTTGAGACTCGGGGCCCACAAAATAATAGCAGAAAAATTGTTGTTTCCAGAAATGGCTGTTTGTGTCGGCCATGGGCCTAACCTTTCCGGAAAATGCCTGGTAAATTTGATGTTTTAGTAGTAAGTAGATAAGTAAATCAACATGTTGTTACCATTGGGCTTTTCCATGTGTAAACCGGCATGCAAAAAAACAGGACAGCATGCAGTGCATCATGTACATTAGCAATTGTAGAAAACAAGGTACCTTATTGAGTTTGCAATCCTGTGCAGACCCAGCAAAAGTTAGTTTTGGTTAATCCTACTTTGGTCGTCGAATACACGCACTTTCATTTATTTATCAACTCGGTTGAATGAAAATAGTGCAAGATCATCTGGATTCTACACTGGTCGGTTGCAAATATTCCATAATGCCCTCCTTGTTACTGCTATTCCAATGTTATATTCTGTTTGTGGATCCCATTTATTTTGCTGCATTTGGGTATGGGTAATCGGTGTTGCTGATAATGACTGGCGCTGTTTGTTTTAAAAACCACACAGGCCCCACTGCCTCGCAAACAAATAAACCCGCTACCTAACTGACAGTGGTCTCCATGTCAGTACTAATTACAAGGCTGATAAATACTGTTCAGCCATGCAGCATGGAATACCCACGTTCTCGCAGTCATGGGGATTCCCCTATGTTTCATTCTGATGTGGACGGCCATCTCATCCTCGTCCTGTGGCAACGTTTGCTGTTTCCTTTAGAGTAGCTGTGCATCCACATTGTTTCTAGTTGTCAATTTTATCCTGTAGTCCGGAAGATCCATCCCATCCTTGCTTGTACTGGAAATTGTGCCTTCTTCACGTTAGCCTCTTTTCAGATTGACGCCTTATCGAATAAACTTCTGGGGCCGCTTACTTATCGTCTTCTGTGAAAAGTTTTGTACTCGGTGTTCAGACGGTTCAATGCAGTGTTTGCAGGTTGCAGTGAATGTTCGAGCGCCCATCCCGATTATGACGACTCCGCTTTTGTTCGTATATAGAGTTCTGCATGCCACAAGTTATTGTTCAGTATTGTTCAATGATACCCTCGCTGTGAAATTAATTCCTGACGAATAGTTTACATTTTTCGGCAGGGTTTACTCCACATGAATCGGTCGAATGCTTCATTCTTCTACGTTGTATTATTCCGTTTAATCGTGTCATGTTTGAATGCGATGATCGCTCAGTCCTCATTTTAAAGTATATCTCATCATCAGCTGACTGTCGCTTTCATTTCATTTTTCAGTTGTTGGTGGTAGGCTGGGATTTGGGCCAAGGAACTTCGGAACGTGCCCGCCCGCCACGTTGTCGGTGGTTTCATCGCCAGCGGCAAACGACGGGAGTCCGGAGCTCATTTGGATGGATGGTGGTCGTCGGCGTAGCAAGATACAGTCCGAGTACCATCTATCCATCGGGTTATCATGCAGGGTATTACCTTGGTCAAATCGTTCAGCAGGGTCTACAATGTTTGCTATGCAGAAATATCAAGTGCCAGAATAGAATTGTTTGTTTGGAACCCAATAGTGTAGACCCAGATTA
>JAQRGA010003548.1:0-14269 GCA_029237695.1 Conchocele bisecta | reverse complement strand
TGGCACATATTAAGAAAAGAGGTTTTGTTTTCTGGAGTGATCACTTATGGAAGTTTTGTTACGTAAGTTGCTTAAATTGAGAGATGCAGAAAACATTGAATGTGTGGTGGTAAGGTTTTAGGGGGCAGTTGACAGTTAAATTTCAAATTTTGCACGGATACGGCGAATTCCTTGGAAATTCTCGGCGTGGGCTAACTGGCCGGAGGATCACTGTCTGGGGGAACCTGAAAATCTGGCCCACTTCCCGTGTGTTAATTCACGGGAGATACACTGTCTAGCGTGTTGTTATATGACCTCAGGTAACACAGGGGGGGGACTGACTGCTTCGCGGGTCGGTTACCCTTAAAAAAAATAGTTTCCGGTGAAAAATTTGCATATGGTTGTGTTTTTGCAGTTGCTTTGAGGCAGGGTCGGGTGCATGATGTGGTTTATTAATGCATGGTGGGACAGTAAAGTTTTCCAACAGGGGCTTTCTTAGTACACAGCCATGATTTGCAGTTTGGAAGGATTATTGTGACCCTCTGTGGCAGGGACACAGTTAAATGAAGTGTGATGCGGCTTGCGTCTGTTGTGAACGTGATGATTTTTTTCCGGACCCAGTGTCTTGTTTCCCTTTCCTGTCAGGAAAACGAAAATGATCAAAACGGGTGTATGACAAGGTTGGTGAGAAGACCGGGCATGATTCACAGTTCGGTCCCAAAGAATTGTAACCCCTTCAATGTGTGATTCTAATTGTTTATGCTTTTACAGGCGTTGAGTGGAAATGACATATAAACGCTTTATGTTTTAATATCAGTTCTATCTGGTTGAGTTTAGGCATTGCTTGAGTTTTAACGCCCTATTCTTACATTTGTCAAGGGTAACCTGCGCATGCGAAAATATCAGGCAATCAATTAAGTTAGAGCAATACGGTGGTAACCTTTAACCAGGGTCATGGCTTGAGACCCAAGACCCAGTTCAATGATTGACAAAGGCTCATGTGAATGGGCGGAACTTTCGGTTTCGAAATACACGAAAAATATGAAGTTTCATGCCGCTGTGTAACGAAAAATACAAAAAAATATATTATTAGTTTTTGCTTTGGGGGAAATTGTCCATTAACCTAACAGGATCGTTGCGTTTGGGTTAGGTGATATAATTGTTAGTACACGGAACATTCTTAGGGCACTGATAAAGCCAGCGAAGTCTGTGCATGCTGGTTTTGTTGGTTATTAACACTGATTACATACAACGTAAGGGGTAATCAGCTTCGGTAAGAGTGTGAACCTGATAAACAGACGCTGCTTTATTTTATTTTTGTCCACTTTAACTGGGGTCACGTGACCACAGGGTATTGAGGGACAAGTCTGCGGAATGTAAATAAAGTTGGGGTTACCCAAAGAGAATGCTGAATTAAATTATGTAACCTTAAAGTATTTGTATTTAAACTTTCAATAAATTTAGACAAAATTTGGATATATTTTATCTCAGGGCTTTCGAGTTATTTTCCGTGCAATAAATTAGGTTAGATAATGTCGTCTCGTTGAATATGGTTAGTTAACAGCGCGTGGGGGAATTTAAGGCGGCGAATAATAGTCTCGCTAATGCGGCTCGACGAATTTACGGCCCCCTAAATTTCCCCCATGCGCTGTTAACTAACCAATTCGGACTCGGAACACATTATCTAACTTATACTTATGAATTTAACGGCCTCGAACAGCATGCATTTAAGGCAATATTCCACATATGTGGGCAGACAGCAAAATTGTGGTCGACATTTGTGGGAAGACACGCTAGAAGCTTTTTAACTAAACACAATTATGGCTGCTTGTTAGTGTTTCCCTTACCTATGCAGGAATTTGTGAAACTATTCTCTGTTTTGCCAGCCTCTTTAGATTATACCAAATTCTCAGTTATGTGAAATTCCACTTTCGGAAAAACCCAAAATGCCGTGCACGTCAATTGCCGGAGGGTAGAGACTTGGAAAGTGGCAAATTTAATTCTCAATAATCAATCACAAAGGAACATGTACTGTCAATGGTGCAAACCCATTCCTATCAATTACGGTTTTCTCTGGAATAAGGTTATAGTTCAAACTCCCATAAATGTCTGTTGTTTTCCAAATTAGTGGTCTGTCAACAATTCATTACCCTCGATTCGTAATTTACCAAATTTCTAAACAATGGGGAACAGGTTCAGTTGGCTTGAATTCCAAGCATTCATTGATTAATACGATTGTAAAATCTTTTTGAATTAAAATCAAATATAAGGTAGGAAAATAATAATTTCAACATTCAATGGTGGAATTTTATCAGCAACAAAGTTTAATATTTATATATTTCACCGGTGCCATTGTACCCCGAAGCTGGAAATATTCAATATCCTATTTTTGGTGGTGACCTTCCAGGCCTGAAATTCCGACATTTAATACAAGCGGCCGTGTAAAACTGTGTTTACTAAAGTTTAGTTTTATTCTGGGAATTAGTTTGTCCTTCCAAAACTGGAATGGCCAAGCATTATTGGCGTTATAAAAAGCATACTTGTTTCGATTGCGCAACACTGGAATCCTTATGCTTAACATTGGTGCAAACAGTTTTAATGATGAATACCTCGTTATCAGGTAGAAAGAAATTGTAACCACAATTTATAAAATTAAAAAATAAATTCTGTAGGGGGATCGACTCATTACGCTCGAAAATTTAAGGAGCAAGACAAGACCTTTGCAAACGAAGCATTGCAACACGGCGTCCAATTACGGCTGTGAACATTCACAATGGTCTTTCACTACGTAACAATTATTGAAATTAATGTTTATTTGGCCTTGAATCCAGCACATGTGGATCAAAACTGATTAGTAGCCCGTATTAGGTTCGCCCTTTTCCGAATTAGTTCCGTACTTTTGTTACCCATTATAAATGCCCCTTTCACTTTAGATCGAAAAACAAACGGCACTGGGTGACAACAGAGTTTGAAAATATTTATTTTTGGACATCTTTGGGTGTATCACGTGTATCATTTAAGTTTCACCTAACTTACAGGCATTGCTCACAGAAATCCCGGTGCTGAATTTAAAATTCCGTTGTGGGGCGCTTTTTAATAATATGGACAGTTTTAAATGTCTTTATTACGGATATGGTCAGACACGGAATTGTTTGGGTACGATTCAACAGTGGTTAAAACCCGGCTTCAGGACGGTTGTAAAAAAAATGCTTTGTTGAATACTTTCACCAAACACTTTCTTTCAGGACTTAACTAGCGCAGTGGGTCTAAAGGCGTTGTTTCATCGTTCAACGTATGCAATGGTATGTCGTCGTAAGTTCAATAATTAGAAATCAAGAGTGTAATAATTTTAATTTTCCTATTTATTATTTTCTTTATTTCCATATTCGATTTTTCTTTTTTACTTTATAAAAACGTGGTTCATGCGATCTGGTTAATGTGCCAAAATAATTCAATTATTCTACTTCAAACTACCATAAAATTCAAAATTGGCTTTGCAAGTTTTCGAGTAAATCAATGATGAAGATCTTTATTAATTGGATCCATTTCCATCACACTTGGGCATTTTCTACTGTCGCTTTGTGAACGTGATTGCTAAAACTGCATTGCACGTGCTGTTTTCATCACTTGCGTAATTTACATGTTCCTATTCCGGTCATGCGAGGTACATGACTTATATTGCGCATTGTAGGTAATTGAGTATGATTACTGTGGCAATATTAAGAAAAGAGTTTTTCTGAGTTGATCCACTAGAAGTTTGTTACGTAAGTTGCTTAATTGAGAGATGCAGAAACATTGAATGTTGTGGTGGGTAAGGGGGCCAGTGTACCATTAAATTTCAACTTATTGGGCACGGATACGGCCGAAATCCTTGATTCTCCGCAAGTGTGCTAATAACTGCCGGATGAATCAACTGTCTGGACCTGTTGGCCCACTTCCCCCGTGTGTTAATTCAAGGAGATACATGTCCTTGCGTGTGTTTATGACCTTTTTCAGTACACAGACAGACTTTGCTTCGGGTCGGTAACCTAAAAAAAATAGTCCGGAGGAAAAATGCAATCTGTTTGTGTTGCAGGTGCTTTGAGGCCAGGTTCGGGTTGCATTGATGTGGTTTATTAATGCATTGGAGACAGTGTGTAACTGGGAGCTCTAGGTAAACCACGCAAGTGTGCAAAGTTTGGAATGGATTATTTTGTGGGGGTGGCAGGAACCCAATGTAAATGGAAGTTGTGATGCGGCTCTGGCGTCTGGTTGTGATTTCGTGAAAATTGATTTTTGACCCAGCTGTCAATGTTTTATTTCCTGTCAGAAAAAACGATAATATTGATCTAAACGGGGTTTGTTGGAACAAGTGGTGAGAAAGACGGGCATGATCCAGTCGTTCAAATAGTCATTGTATCAAATGTGTGATTCCTATGTTTTTGCCTTTTACAGGCGTGTGAGTGAAATGACCCTAAACGCTATATGTTTAATTACAGTTTAATCTGTGTGTTTAGGCCATATGCTTGAGATTAAACGCCTATTCTACATGTAAGGATAACCTGCGCTGCGAAAATTTCAGCAATCTATTAAGAAGAGCAATCGGTGCGTACTTTAACCTGTCATGCCTGATGACATGACACATTAATGATTGACAGGTAAAGTGATCTGGCGACTTACGGATCGATACCCCGGAATATGAAGTTTCATGCGCTGTGTTTACGAAAATACAATAAAAATATACTATTAATTGTGCTATGAAAATGTCATTTACAAATAACCAGCTCGTGAGTGATATATTGTTATAGAAACCACGAAAATCGTAGTCACTGATAAAGCAGAGCATGTGTGCATGCTGTGTCTGGTTATACACTGTTTACATACAAACGTAGTAATCCAGCTTTCGGTAAGTTGTGAAACCAGATAACAGGACGCACTGCTATATTTTTGTACTTTTAACTGGTCAGGTGACCACAGGGTATTGAGGACTTGGTCTGCTGGAAATTGTAAATAAAAGTGGGGTTACCCAAGAGGAATGGCTGGAATTAAATATATTGTAATATAGTATTTGTATTAACTTACAATAAATTCGAAAAAATATAATAATTTTATCTCAGGCTTTCGAACGTATCCGTTGCATAAATCGTTAGATAAGTCGTTCTGTTGATATCAATATGTTAATTTAAGCGCGTGGGGGAATTTAAGGCGGCCGAAAATATCGTCTCGCCTAAGCGACTCGACGATTTCCGCCCCCCTATTTCCCCCATGCGTTGTTAATAAACCATTTTGACTCGAACTTTTATCTAACTTATGGGCTTATGAATTTAACGGCCCTTCGAACCAGCATGCATTTAAGCAATAAAAATTAAAGTGGGCAAGACAGCAAAATGTGTTCGCATTTGTGGGCCAAGACACGCTAGAAGCTTTTAAATAAACACAAAATATGGCTGCTCTGTTAGTGTTTCTTACCTATGCAGGAATGTGAACTATCTCTGTGCAGCCTCTTTAAGGATTATCAAATTCTCAGGTGAAATTTCCAACTTTTCGGACCATGCCGTGCAACGTCACTTGCGGAAGTAGAGACTGAAATGTTTGCATATTTTCTCAATCATCATCCAAAGGAAAATGTACTGTCATGGTGCAAACCCATTTCCTATCAATACGTTTTTCTCTGGGAATAAGTTATAGTTTCAAACTCCCATAAATGTCTGTTGTTTTTCATTAGTGTCTGTCACAACATACCCTCGATTCGTATTTACCAATTTCTGAAAAAAAAACAATGGGAACAGGTCAGATGGCCCTGGTAATCAGCATTCATTGATTAATACGATGTAAACATCTGATTACAATCAAATATCAAGTAGAAAATAATAATTCAATCCAATCAATGTGAATTTTAATCAGCACAAAGTTTAATATTTATATATTTCACCGGTGCCATTGTACGAAGCTGGATATTCAAATATCCTATTTTTGTGTGACCTTCCAGGCTGAAATTCCGAACGAATCATAATAAGCGCCGTAAATACAGTGTTTACTAAAGTTTAAGTTTTATTCTGAATAGTGTCTTCCAAAACTGAATGGCAAGCAATATGCGTAATATAAAAAAAAAAAAAAAAAAAAAGCATACTGTTTCGATGCGCACACTGATCTTATGCTACATTGGTCGCAACAGAAATGATGAATACTCGAATCAGTAGAAATTGACACAATTTATAAAAATTTAAAAAAAAATTCTGACGGGGGATTCGAACTCATATACGCTCGAATTAAGGAGCAGACAAGACCTGCACGGAGCCATTGCACCACGGCGTCCAATACGCTGTGAACATCACAATGGTCATTCACTACGAAACAATTATGAAATATGTTAATTTTGGCTTGAATCCAGCACATGTGATCAAAACTGATTAGTAGCCGTATACGTTCGCCCTTTTCCGATTCGTTCCCGTACTTTTTGTTACATTATAAAATGCCATTCACTTTAGATCGAAAACAACGCACTGAGTGACACAGAGTTTGAAAATATTTATTTTGGACATCTTTGGTTTATCCACGTGTATCATAAGTTTCACCTAACTACAGGCATTGCTCACAGAAACTACGATGCTGTATAAATTCCGTTGTGGGCGCATTTTATAAATGGCCAGTTGTAAATCGTCTTTATTACGATATGGCTCAGACACGAATTGTTTGGGTACGTTCAACAGTGGTACCCGGCTTCATGGACGGGCATGTATGCTTCAGTTGAATACTTTCACCAACACTTTCATTCAGGACTCACTAGCGCAGTGGTCTAAGGCGTTGTGTTCCTCGTTCAACGTGTGCACTGGTATGTCGTCGTAGTTCAAATTAGAACAAGAGTGTATAATTTTTAATTTTCCTTTTATTATTTATTTCCTCCTAATACGATTTTTTTTTCTTTTTGCATAAAACGTGTTTCATGCGATCTGGTAATGTGCAAAATATCTTAATTATTTCGAACATCAACTACCCATAAATTCCAAATCTGCTTTGCAAGTTATACGAGTATCAATGATGAAGATCTTTATTAATTGATATTTCTATCACACTGGGCATTTTCAACTGTCAGCTATGTGCACGTGATTGCAACGGCATTGCACGTGCTGTTTTCATCACTTCGTATTTACATGTTCCTATTCCGGTCATGCGAGGTCATGACTTATATTGCGCATGTAGTAATGAGTATGATTACTGCGGCACATATTAAGAAAAGAGTTTTGTCTGAGTGATCCACTTATGAAGTTTTGTTACGTAAGTTGCTTAAATTGAGAGATGCAGAAAACATTGAATGTGTGGTGGTAAGGGGGCAGTGACCAGTTAATTTCAAATTATTGCACGGATGCGGCGAAATACTTTGATCTCCGCAGTGTGCTAACTGCCGGAGATCACTGTCTGGACCTGTCTGGCCCACTTCCCCCGTGTGTTAATTCACGGAGATACACTGTCTAGCGTGTGTTATATGACCTCAGTACACAGACAGACTGCTTCCGGGTCGGTACCCTAAAAAAATAGTCCGGAGAAAAATGCATATGTTTTTGTTGCAGGTGCTTTGAGGCAGGTTCGGGTGCACTGATGTGGTTTATTAATGCATGTGGAGACAGTGTTTACACAGGGGCTCTAGTACACAGCCAAGATTTGCAGTTTGGAATGGATTATTTTGTGTGGCAGGACACATGTAAATGAAGTGTGATGCGGCTCTGCGTCTGTTGTGACGTGATGATTTTTGACCCAGCTGTCATGTTTCCTTTCCTTGTAGAAAACGAAAATGGTCAACGGGTGTTGACAAGTTGGTGAGAAGACGGCATGATCCAGTCGTCAAAGACATTGTAACTCAATGTGTGATTCCAATGTTTATGCTTTTACAGGCGGTGAGTGAAATGACCCCTAAACGCTATATGTTTAATATACAGTTCTATCTGTGTGTTTAGGCCATATGCTTGAGATTAACGCCTATTCTACATGTCAGGATAACCTGCGCATGCGAAAATATCAGCAATCAATTAAGTAGAGCAATACCGGTGCGTAACCTTTAACCAGTCATGCCCTGATGACATGACCCATTCATGATTGACAGGCTACAAGTGACTGGGCGACTTTCGGATCGATACCCCGAATATGAAGTTTCATGGCGCTGTGTTACGAAAATACAAAAAAATACTATTAATTAGTGCTATGAAAATGTCAATAACACTAACAGCTCGTGGAGTGATATAATTGTTATAGAACCACGAACATCTTAGTCACTGATAAAGCAGCGCAGATG
The DNA here is from genome assembly GCA_029237695.1 of Conchocele bisecta. Classification (NCBI taxonomy): domain Eukaryota; kingdom Metazoa; phylum Mollusca; class Bivalvia; order Lucinida; family Thyasiridae; genus Conchocele; species Conchocele bisecta. The sequence continues at coordinate 6,024 of JAQRGA010003548.1, read as the reverse complement.
TGCATGCTGTGTTGGTTATACACTGATTACATACAAACGTAGTAATCCAGCTTCGGTAAGATTGTGAACCAGATAACAGACGCCTGCTATATTTTTGTCACTTTTAACTGGTCACGTGACCACAGGGTATTGAGGACATGTCTGCGGGAAATGTAAATAAAATGTGGGGGTACCCAAGAGGAATGGCTGGAATTAAAATTGTGTAACTATAGTATTTGTATTAAACTTACAATAAATTCGACAAAATATATAATTTTATCTCAGGCTTTCGACGTATCCGTGCAATAAATTAGTTAGATAATGTCGTCTCGTTGAATATGGTTAGTTAACAGCGCGTGGGGGAATTTAAGGCGGCCGAAATACGTCATCGCCTAGCGGCTCGACGTTTCCGATTTCCGGCCCCCTAAATTTCCCCCATGCGCTGTTAACTAACCATATTCGACTCGAACACATTATCTAACTTATACTTATGAATTTAACGGCCTCGAACAGCATGCATTTAATGCAATATTCCAAATATGTGGGCAGACAGCAAAATGTGTTCGACATTTGTGGGCAAGACACGCTAGAAGCTTTTAAATAAACACAAATATGCTGCTCTGTTAGTGTTTTCTTACCTATGCAGGTAATGTGAACTATCTTGTGCAGCCTCTTTAAGATTATCAAAATTCTCAGGTGAAATATTTCCACTTTCGGACCATGCCGTGCCACGTCAACTTGCGGAAAAGTAGAGACTGAAAGTTGCATATTTTTCTCAATTCATCATCCAAAGGAAAATGTACTGTCATGGTGCAAACCATTCCTATCAATACGTTTTCTCTGAGAAATAAGTTATAGTTTCAAACTCCCATAAATGTTGTTGTTTTTACATTAGTGTCTGTCACAACATTACCCTCGATTCGTATTTACCAATTTTCTAAACCAATGGGAACAGGTCAGATGGCCTTGGAATCAGCATCATTGATTAATACGATGTATAAACTTCTGATTAAAATCAAATATCAAGTAGAAAATAATAATTCAACTCAATCATGAATTTTTAATCAGCAACAAAGTTTAATATTTATATATTTCACCGGGTGCCATTGTACCGAAGCTGGATATTCAAATATCCTATTTTTGTGGGTGAACCTTCCAGGCTGAAATTCCGAACATATACAAGCGCCGTAATACAGTGTTTACTAAAGTTAGTTTTATATTGAATAGTGCTTCCAAACTGAATGGCAAGCAATATGGTTGTAAATAAAAAAGCATACTGTTTCGATTGCGCACACTGATCATGCTACATTGGTCGCAACAGAAATGATGAATACTCGAATCAGTAGAAATTGACACAATTTATAAAAATTTAAAAAAAAATTCTGACGGGGGATTCGAACTCATATACGCTCGAATTAAGGAGCAGACAAGACCTGCAACCGAAGCCATTGCACCACGGCTCCAATACTTCTGTGAAGATCACAATGGTCATTCACTACGAAACAATTATGAAATATGCTAATTTTGGCTTGAATCCAGCACATGTGATAAAAAACTGATTAGTAGCCGTATACGTTCGCCTTTTCCGATTCGTTCCGTACTTTTTTGTTGTTACATTATTAAAATGCCATTCACTTAGATCGAAAACAACGGCACTGGGTGACACAGAGTTTGAAAATATTTATTTTGGACTCTTTGGTTTATCCAACGTGATATCTTAATGTTTCACCTAACTACAGGCATTGCTCACAGAAACTAAAACGATGCTGTATAAATTCCGTTGTGGGCGCATTTTATAAATGGCCAGTTGTAAATCGTTCCTTTATTACGATATGGCTCAGACACGAATTGTTTGGGGGTACGTTCAACAGTGGTTACCGGCTTCATGGACGGGCATGTATGCTTTAGTTGAATACTTTCACCAACACTTTCATTCAGGACTCACTAGCGCAGTGGTCTAAGGCGTTGTGTTCCTCGTTCAACGTATGCAATGGTATGTCGTCGTAGTTCAAATTTAGAACATGAGTGTATAATTTTTTAATTTTGCCTTTTATTATTTTTTTTATTTCCTAATACGATTTTCTTTTTACATAAACGTGTTCATGCGATCTGGTAATGTGCAAAATATCAATTATTTCGACATCAACTACCCATAAATTCCAAATCTGCTTTGCAAGTTATACGAGTATCAATGATGAAGATCTTTATTAATTGATATTTCTATCACACTGGGCATTTTCAACTGTCAGCTATGTGCACGTGATTGCAACTGCATTGCACGTGCTGTTTTCATCACTTCGTATTTACATGTTCCTATTCCGGTCATGCGAGGTCATGACTTATATTGCGCATGTAGTAATGAGTATGATTACTGCGGCACATATTAAGAAAAGAGTTTTGTCTGAGTGATCCACTTATGAAGTTTTGTTACGTAAGTTGCTTAAATTGAGAGATGCAGAAAACATTGAATGTGTGGTGGTAAGGGGGCAGTGACCAGTTAATTTCAAATTATTGCACGGATGCGGCGAAATCCTTTGATCTCCGCAGTGTGCTAACTGCCGGAGATCACTGTCTGGACCTGTCTGGCCCACTTCCCCCGTGTGTTAATTCACGGAGATACACTGTCTAGCGTGTGTTATATGACCTCAGTACACAGACAGACTGCTTCCGGGTCGGTACCCTAAAAAAATAGTCCGGAGAAAAATGCATATGTTTTTGTTGCAGGTGCTTTGAGGCAGGTTCGGGTGCACTGATGTGGTTTATTAATGCATGTGGAGACAGTGTTTACACAGGGGCTCTAGTACACAGCCAAGATTTGCAGTTTGGAATGGATTATTTTGTGTGGCAGGACACATGTAAATGAAGTGTGATGCGGCTCTGCGTCTGTTGTGACGTGATGATTTTTGACCCAGCTGTCATGTTTCCTTTCCTGTCAGAAAAACGAAATGATCAACGGGTGTTGACAAGTTGGTGAGAAGACGGCATGATCCAGTCGTCAAAGACATTGTAACTCAATGTGTGATTCCAATGTTTATGCTTTTACAGGCGGTGAGTGAAATGACCCCTAAACGCTATATGTTTTTATATACAGTTCTACTGTGTGTTTAGGCCATATGCTTGAGATTAACGCCTATTCTACATGTCAGGATAACCTGCGCATGCGAAAATATCAGCAATCAATTAAGTAGAGCAATACCGGTGCGTAACCTTTAACCAGTCATGCCCTGATGACATGACCCATTCATGATTGACAGGCTACAAGTGACTGGGCGACTTTCGGATCGATACCCCGAATATGAAGTTTCATGGCGCTGTGTTACGAAAATACAAAAAAAATACTATTAATTAGTGCTATGAAAATGTCAATAACAATAACAGCTCGTGGAGTGATATAATTGTTATAGAACCACGAACATCGTAGTCACTGATAAAGCAGCGCAGGTGTGCATGCTGTGTTGGTTATACACTGATTACATACAAACGTAGTAATCCAGCTTCGGTAAGATTGTGAACCAGATAACAGACGCCTGCTATATTTTTGTCACTTTTAACTGGTCACGTGACCACAGGGTATTGAGGACATGTCTGCGGAAATGTAAATAAAAGTGGGGTACCCAAGAGGTAATGGCTGGAATTAAATTGTGTAAACTATAGTATTTGTATTAAACTTAACAATAAATTCGACAAAATATATAATTTTATCTCAGGCTTTCGACGTATCCGTGCAATAAATTAGTTAGATAATGTCGTCTCGTTGAATATCAATATGGTTAGTTAACAGCGCGTGGGGGAATTTAAGGCGGCCGAAATACGTCTCGCCTAGCGGACTCGACGATTTCCAGCCCCCTAAATTTCCCCCATGCGCTGTTAACTAACCATATTCGACTCGAACACATTATCTAACTTATACTTATGAATTTAACGGCCTCGAACAGCATGCATTTAATGCAATATTCCAAATATGTGGGCAGACAGCAAAATGTGTTCGACATTTGTGGGCAAGACACGCTAGAAGCTTTTAAATAAACACAAATATGCTGCTCTGTTAGTGTTTCTTACCTATGCAGGAATGTGAACTATCTCTGTGCAGCCTCTTTAAGATTATCAAATTCTCAGGTGAAATTTCCACTTTCGGACCATGCCGTGCAACGTCACTTGCGGATGTGATAGAGACTGAAAGTTGCATATTTTCTCAATCATCATCCAAAGGAAAATGTACTGTCATGGTGCAAACCCATTCCTATCAATACGTTTTCTCTGGAATAAGTTATAGTTTCAAACTCCCATAAATGTCTGTTGTTTTCATTAGTGTCTGTCACAACATACCCTCGATTCGTATTTACCAATTTCTGACCAATGGGAACAGGTCAGATGGCCCTGGAATCAGCATTCATTGATTAATACGATGTAAACTCTGATTACAATCAAATATCAAGTAGAAAATAATAATTCAACAATCAATGTGAATTTTAATCAGCACAAAGTTTAATATTTATAAATTTCACCGGTGCCATTGTACGAAGCTGGATATTCAAATATCCTATTTTTGTGTGACCTTCCAGGCTGAAATTCCGAACATATACAAGCGCCGTAATACAGTGTTTACTAAAGTTAGTTTTATTCTGAATAGTGTCTTCCAAACTGAATGGCAAGCAATATGCGTAAATAAAAAGCATACTGTTTCGATGCGCACACTGATCTTATGCTACATTGGTCGCAACAGAAATGATGAATACTCGAATCTGTAGAAATTGACACAATTTATAAAAAATTAAAAAAAAAAAAAAAATTCTGACGGGGGATTCGAACTCATATACGCTCGAATTAAAGGAGCAGACAAGACCTGCACGGAGCCATTGCACCACGGCGGCCGTCCAATACGCTGTGATATCACAATGGTCATTCACTACGAAACAATTATGAAATATGTTAATTTTGGCTTGAATCCAGCACATGTGATCAAAACTGATTAGTAGCCGTATACGTTCGCCCTTGCCCTTTTCGATTCGTTCCCGTACTTTTTGTTACAATTATAAAATGACCATTCACTTTAGATCGAAAACAACGCACTGGGATGACACAGAGTTTTGAAAATATTTATTTTGACATCTTTGGTTTATCCACGTGTAATCATAAGTTTCACCTAACTACAGGCATTGCTACAGAAACTAACGATGCTGTATAAATTCCGTTGTGGGGCGCATTTTATCAAATGGCCAGTTGTTAAATCGTCTTTATTACGATATGGCTCAGACACGAATTGTTTGGGTACGTTCAACAGTGGTACCCGGCTTCATGGACGGGCATGTATGCTTTAGTTGAATACTTTCACCAACACTTTCATTCAGGACTCACTAGCGCAGTGGTCTAAGGCGTTGTGTTCCTCGTTCAACGTATGCAATGGTATGTCGTCGTAGTTCAAATTAGAACAAGAGTGTATAATTTTTAATTTTCCTTTTATTATTTTTTTTATTTCCTAATACGATTTTTCTTTTTACATAAACGTGTTCATGCGATCTGGTAATGTGCAAAATATCAATTATTTCGACATCAACTACCCATAAATTCCAAATCTGCTTTGCAAGTTATACGAGTATCAATGATGAAGATCTTTATTAATTGATATTTCTATCACACTGGGCATTTTCAACTGTCAGCTATGTGCACGTGATTGCAACTGCATTGCACGTGCTGTTTTCATCACTTCGTATTTACATGTTCCTATTCCGGTCATGCGAGGTCATGACTTATATTGCGCATGTAGTAATGAGTATGATTACTGTGGCACATATTAAGAAAAGAGTTTTGTCTGAGTGATCCACTTATGAAGTTTTGTTACGTAAGTTGCTTAAATTGAGAGATGCAGAAAACATTGAATGTGTGGTGGTAAGGGGGCAGTGACCAGTTAATTTCAAATTATTGCACGGATGCGGCGAAATCCTTTGATCTCCGCAGTGTGCTAACTGCCGGAGATCACTGTCTGGACCTGTCTGGCCCACTTCCCCCGTGTGTTAATTCACGGAGATACACTGTCTAGCGTGTGTT
>JAQRGA010000354.1:0-83677 GCA_029237695.1 Conchocele bisecta | reverse complement strand
AAGCCAGATCGTTATCAGGCTACTGGAGTGTGCTATTTGATCTACACTGGTCACAAATCCCATAAGCCACATTTCTCCAGTCACAGACACATATACGTTTTAATTAAAATTAAGGCATTTCTAAAGACATACCACAAAAAGTAAAGCATGTTGCACATACACAGAGCTCCAGATAAGGTACGTATAAGCGTATTTTACGCACTTATTTAGCAGAATACGCATTGATTATCAAAAGCGGGAGTACAAAATACTCGCAGCAATGTTGAAATACGCATTGATTTTCAAATTGCATGAGTTGTGAAATAAAATAAATTTAAATTTAAAATATTAGATGAATTTAAAAATTCACTTATTTGAGCTGCAAAATCACTGGTTTTTGCAGCTCAAATAAGTGATTTTTTCATTTTTTAATAATTTTATTTACCATTTGTTCACTATTTAATAAAGAAGAACATCAATACCGGTAATACATTTGTAAAAGTAAAACACGCATTGAATTTGAAATCTGGGGTTAGTATACTCTTTAGATACAAAACTTATCTGGAGCTCTGCATACAAATTCGGACAATAGACATGTTGTTCTTGTCTTAACTATTTACATGCTAACAGTGATAGTGACAGACAACATATTTTTGTCGCGCCTGCTTTAGCAAAAGGTCGTCGTCTGAAATGTCGGTACAAGCTTCGTCATCATGGTATAACTTTAATATTACTTGACGGTTAGCTTCAATATTTGGACACTTGATACATGTGAGCATTTGGAACACTTTGAAGCATTTTGCGTTAACAAGTTTGTACATGTTTCTTCATCATCGTATAACATTAATGTTACTTGATGGATTGCTTCAATGTTTGGACACGTGAATCATGTAAGCATTCGGAACACACTCATGCTGTCATTAACATGACCTTGACATTTTTTACCTTCACAGTTTTGTGGAAACACTTGGCCATTTTGTTGTGTCAAAGAATTTGTACAGGTTTCTTCATCATGATATAACTTAAATATTAGTTGACAGATTGCTTCACTATTTGGGCACTTGATACATGTGAGCATTTGGAGCACACACATGCCGCCATTATCATTACCATGACCGTTTGTACCTTCATTTTTTGTGGAAACACTTACAGTAGCCATTTTTTATGTCAAAGAGTTTGTACATGTTTCGTCATCATCATATAACATTAATACTACTTGATGGATTGCTTCAATATTTGGACACTTGATACATGTAAGCATTTTGAACACACTGAAGCTGCCATTAACATGACCTCGACCATTTTGACATGTACATGGTTGTGGAACTTTTTTTGTGTGTTTTAATCGTGCACTTCTCTAACGGTTTATGTGATTATTTTAGAACTTGCCCATGATCATGTTACGGTCAAATGCTGCGGCAGGCGCGTCACCGCTTCCGTGGCAGAACTCGTGTTCTTATTTCTCTCCTTAAGTGTCCCCCAGATACAATTCTACTGAAATTCGATGACATATTCATGATATTTACAGGGAGAAACAAAAGAAATATAATGCACTGTCATCTGCTGTTTATAGCTCACACGTTTCCTAGTATGCAAAGAGTTCGGGTCGTGCAGGAAACAATCCATTTATACGCACGGTCCATGTTCTGCTGTTTTGTGCGAGTCTTTCTTTACCACAGAAACAATTTTATCTGCGTAGTTGTATAACATTGTATGCATTTGAATACGTTGCAACCAACTTGTCAAGAATTTGACCCCAAGTCGGTGTTCTCCACCTCAATCAATGTCACCGTGAAGCTTGCTCTTGAATAAATTACCTATCATATTAATCTGCGGCTTTCAGATGCTTTCAACTGGATGACATTGCAATGTTGTATGTAAATGTAAATAAAACATGCACATGTAGATGTGGTTTTGCAATGTGGTTTTGGTAGAGCCGGGTATGTATATAGTGATTGGACCCTGTATGTCTGGAACAACATCCGATACTTGTGGGCTTAGAGTCCCATATACTTATTCAGTAAGGTCACAATATCGAAAATATTATGAGTTTTTTCTTTGATCTCAGACGAAATGTTGGTCCGTCCGTCTGTGTGTCCGTCCGTTTGTCCATGAGTGTGTCCAGTTAGGAAGTTTGCCATAGTTTCTCCGATCTGCCATCGGGGGCATCTGTCAAGATTTAGAAACACTATTGACTCTTTGCATGCTTGCGGTGAAAATAACAAATTACAAGTATATTTCTTAATTACTCTGTATATATGTCTTGAAATTTCATTAGAATTGCGTCCTCCGTCCTCGTCACGAGCCGGCTCATCTGGATCTACACTTTTTGACAATACCACTATACAAGCATGTGGTGTTGAAAGGATTGATATTACTGGTACAATGAAAATATGATTCTTATCACATACCGCTTGGTTAAGTGGTGTAATAAATCATAATTATTTATGCAATAAGATATGCCCGCAATGTAACTGTAATGACACCTGCAGAAAACATGCGTCCGACAAAAACATGTCTTGTGAGAAAGGAAGACTATTTAAAATGTGTTTGTGGTGAAACTATGTGTATATTCTGATCAGGCTGTTATTCATGAGAGGCATCAGAATTCATCATTCAGATGTTGAGATAATGAATACATGTGTATGTAACTGGAGCCCGTTTCACTAAACTTCATTACTACTAAAATGTTCGTAAATGCAAATTTGGGATCGTCTGGAAATTTTAATTGATGGATTTACATTTATTGAGCATAAGCTACATATGCAGCCTATGCTCAATAAATGTAAATGCAATAAGTGTTTTTCAAGAAAACATTGCTAATATTTTATTTACAGACTATCAAAATTTTGCACTTACGAAGTTTAGTGAAACGGCCCCCAGATTTGGGGATTTTAAAGGTATATCGATATAAGGTAACCCTACTCTTTTACACCACCGTTTCTGTGAGAAACGAGAATAGATATTCTAAATAAAATCTATCCTGCGTTATTGTATTGTATAACGTTTCACCATTTCTAGACACAATAGGTTTGTCAATATACCTAAGCATCCCTGAGATGGTTGATGATGTTAACGGCATGTTTTACACTGTCGGCAATACTCTGACAAGGATAATTGATTTGGTGGTGAAACTTTTAACCCATTTCATGCTGAGGATATGTCATTTTGTTTGTGAAAAATTATAAATATTTTCTTTATATGTGCTTAGAAGTATATGTCGTGACCACCATTTGAACCGTCTCGTCGAGACGGTTCAAATGAGTGGTCACAATATATACTTTCATTGATTAATAAGAAAAATAGAAATGCAATATTTAAATTTTCAGACCCGTAAAGGTGGTGTATTCCGAATGTAATGGGTTATGGGTTAACAAGAAACCATCTATTCAAGGGCGATTGTTCGACTGTTCCCGTGTCTACTGTCACACTTGACTTGTGCAATATAGACGACTGGCAAATCCTTCATATTTATAACATAATACCACAATCTAGTTTACCCTTTACTATGTAAATTCTGCCTATTATTTTTGTCTGGTTTTGCATAACATGCGAGACATACTAGGATGTTGTAGCAATTCGTATGTTACATTTCATTTATTTAACCCATTGATACATGCGGAATACACTTTACGGGTATGATTCTTTGTTAAATATTTTATTTTTGTTATTTCTCAATGAAAGTATAATGTTGTGACCACTAATTGAACCGTCTCAATGAGACGGTTCAATTAGTGGTCGCGACATATACTTATGAGCGCATAGAAAGAAAATATTTAGGTGTAAACACTAGGTATAACCTTTGTAATGCCAAAAATAGAATACAGAATATAAACGTATTACCAAAAGTAAATGACTTTAAACAATGTTCAGTAGACGTAGATGGAAACGTAGAAAACTGACAACTGTAGGTAAAATAACTGTTTCAAAAGCTTCGCATTTCCAAAACTAATATTTCCATTGACGTTGTTAGATACTCCTGGAGATTTTGTTATAAAACAAATTACACACATGATGTTTGATTTTCTATGGGATTCCAAACCAGATAATTATGAAAATGGCGGGCTGAAATGATCGATCTAGTACGTTTCATAAATTCTTTAAAAGCAAGTTGGGTTAAACGTCTTACAATACAAACGATGGGCAATGGAAATAGTGTATACTAATTATTTACATGAAGTTGGTAGTACGAATGTATTTACCACGAATTTGATGCAAACATATTAATAAAAAATGTTTTTTTTATCAAATATGCTTGAAGCATGGGCCAAACTTAATTATTCTGAAAATCCAGAGAACATTTCGAGGAAAATCATGTGGAACAATTCTAAATTAAAAGGTAATGGAAATATATGTTATTACAAAGATTGGAATGAACGGGAATAAAATACATAGAACATATTTACGATTATCGAACCAAAACCTTGTATGACTTTACAAATATAAAACAATTATATAATGTTAATAATAATGATTACCTAAACTATTTTATAAAAACTTACATCCAGTATACCACAAGCTTGGCGTGCACGACTAAAGAATGAGACAATAAACATCCAAAATAATACGTCACCCCTTTTAAGAAAAGTACAATCTTCCAAACAAAGTAATACAATGTTATATACAATTTTCCTTAGTAAAATTAGTAATGTTGTTTTCAAAGCTCAGACTAAATGGAATGCACAGTTTTCAGAAACAATTGGAAAATTGTCAATACACAGTATTTTAGAAGCCCTATATGTTCAAAACTTAGGAATTTCCAGTACAATTGTTTGATGAAAATTATTGCCACGAACGATTATTTATATAAATGCGGAATTGTAAATTCTAATTTATGCGATTTATGCAGTATGGCACCAGAAACAAACAAGCACTTATTTTGGGAATGCCCAAAAGTCAGCAATTTGGTCTCTGCTAAGCACGTTTTTACATGATAACGGTAGAAATTTTACATTGGATTGGCAATCAATAAGTTTAGGGCAGTATGAAACAGAAATATATTCTTGAACTTTTGTATTATACTAGGAAAGTACTTTATTTATGGATGTAAATTAAAAATACTGAACCGACTTTCCCAGCTTTTAAGAACTATTTAAACAAAATAAAGAGCGTGAACATCAAATAGCAGTAAATAGAAACAAAGCTGAAATACAAAATAGAAAGTGGAATGGTTTAACGCTAGACTAACTTATTTCTAACTTATTTTCTTCTAGCATTCTTTACCTTACAATATTTAATCCAACACAAAATAATGTAAACATATGATCATGCTGCTCGTACTTATCGTACTTATCTAATTAAACTCTTATTTTGTATGGGTGTATTTTGTTTTTACTTACTCTAATTGTTTTTTCTCTCTATTCTTAATTGATAACTTCTTTTTTGTGTGTTTTTTTATTTTCTTTATAAATTTTTTTCAAACATATAAATATTCAAACAGGTAATTACATGTGTAATATATATATACTCAGTAATGTAGAAATATGGAATGGAATGCAATTATGTACATGCATGTTACTAGCAATATGTCTTGTTTGTACATGTGTTTGAGTGAAAATAAAAAATATATAAAAAAAAAGAAATCACTTATGTTATCTGTTACTAACATTTACATATTTTATTTATTTTAGTAATTTTATATTTTCGCTCAAAGGATGGGAGAGTACGTGGATGCTTAGCAATGAATCCAATCTTAAGGATTCATATCTTAATAATGTATCCATCCTTAAGAATTCAAGTTCATATCTTAACAATGAATCCACCAATAAGGATTTATATCATATCTTAACAATGAATCCATCCTTAAGGATTCATATCTTAACAATGAATCCATCCTTAAGGATTCATATCTTAACAATGATCCATCCTTAATGATCCTAACCCTAACCCTTAACAATGAATCCACAATTAAGGATACATATCTTAATAATGATCCATCCTTAAGGATGCATATCTCAATAATGAATCCATCCTTAAGGATACATATCTTAGTAATGAAACCATCCTTAATGATGTATGTCTTAGTAATGAATCCATCCTTAAGGATACATATCTTAATAATGATCCATCCTTAAGGATGCATATCTCAATAATGAATCAATCCTTAAGGATACATATCTTAATAATTAATCCATCCTTAAGGATACATTTCTTAATAAATAATTCCATCCTTAAGGACATATTTAATAATTAATCCATCCTTAAGATCACATTCTTAATAATAATCCAGTTTAAGGATGCATTTGTCTTAATAATGAATCCATCCATAAGGATACATATCTTAGCAGCAAGTCACACTGATATTCACACCTGGGACCAAGTGATTCAGTGTAGTTATGGCGTTTGGTATTGTATCAGGTTATTGTCTTTCCGTTCTGAAAATATGTATGCCCCGGGTCACAGTAGAGCCCGGAGGTATATAGTGTTTGACTATTTGTCCGTCCGTGTGTGTGTACATATATTGTTTGTACTGTGTGTCCGTCCGTGTGTGTGTACATATAGTGTTTGTACTGTGTGTCCGTCCGTGTGTGTGTACGGTTAATAAGTTATCCAAGGAGTTTCTCCAATCTGCTACCAGGGGGTGGGGGGCATTTTAATGCTGATAGGCAACATTTTCTTTGTTTTAATAATTTCAATATTGAATATACAGTGCTCTCCCATACTTGTACAGTCCCATAATTATGTGTACATGTATGGCCTTGCTGTAGAGTCGAACTAAAGTCCAAATGAAATAATCATGAGAACATGAGAACAGTGAAAATTGGAAGAAATTTATGGGAAAAAAATGGAAATAATTATTGGGAATAAGAAACATAGACAAGGTATTTGATAATGAACGGATGCGTTGCAATGGAACCTCTCTAAACAGGACATCCCGGGGGCCCATGGTGTCCCGTTTAGAGAGGTTCCATTGTATATTGTGCGTAAGCTGCTATATATATTCATTACAATAGGCCCAATTCCCATGATCCTTTACTAACAAAATTGGAACATTAACAGACACAGTCAGTGACTTTTATTGCCTTTTAATCAAATGATTGGGATATTGAATAAACTGTATAATGATTTTAGACTCGTATTTCACTACAAATTACATGTACATTGTATCAGTAAATACCCAGTAGCCAGCACACGGTAGATGGCAGCACCAATTACTAAAACTATAATGCCAGCTCACTCCTTCAACGGGGAAAACAAAAATTCTAGTATTTTTATTTTTCAGATAATTTATTATCAACACATAGTGTTCAACCCTGTACATCAGTCAGTAGACCATTTTTGTTTCCGAGCGATAATTTAACTTCGGTCTATCTCACCGTAGTGATATTTATATGTACATTCATAACAACCATGGGTCTCTTCTAATGTCTGGGCTGAATTATATTTTTTTCTGTAAATATTTTGTTCTGATTTAACCACTATCACAACAGGTAACACAGGATTTGAACCTGTTAAACATAGCCAAAAATGACCTTAACTGTTGACAGGCCGTTAACACATTTAAATCAAATCAAATCAAATCGTCTCTTCAACATCATGGTCACAGGATCTAGAATGCCGATGACGTTGTTATTTATGTAAGTTTTCTCAGAATAACTTTGAAACCACTACACAGCTATGAGAACGACATCATCGGCAGACAATAGCATAAAATGTGCCTGTGTTATAGGAGTTTATTCCATAAAAATTGCTACACTCATTGTTGAGATATGTAGGAAAATTTACGTCAAAATAACAACTATTACCCACCATGAATGATACAAATGCATGTCGAAGCATACCTAAAGAACAGGTGCACGTGGCATATATTACTAACCATAGTATATTGGTGGTCATGTTCTCTGCATACATTTCAGACAGAAATCAAAGAACAATGTAAAGGCTAGGGTATATAATTATTGCCAACAAATGAGTCACTCAATCTTTGCTCGTTAAATTCACCACAAACGCACTGTCCATCGAGATCCACACTGACATTTGATTACTATACATGATAAATGTGTTATGTCTATTATACTTCAATGTTGTTTTATTATGTATTAGCATTAAACATATCATATGCACCATCGGGCGTGAGCACAAGTTTCACTGCCTTCATTGTTTAAATAATCTGAAATACAATGCAGCTGAACACAGTAATTGTATGCAAGAACATGTTGTTGCATGTATATAAGTATGGTTTATGAAACGTTATGCTAGAGTATTTATCTACAACATGGAAGCTACAGATTCTCAACATGAACTCGGCGGATTTTACAAATATCGTCAAGCATACCAATCCTCACAAGTACACTCCGAGGGAGGTAGAAGCCTTCAATGTATGCATACGGTACATTAATCAAGTGATATTGTAATAGTTGCAATATAATAATTCTGCATACGTATAATCACCAAACACAAACAGTCGTTAGTTATGTATGAAATAATGCATCTTAATAATATAAATAATTACTCCCTGAAAGTCCACTTAGCCAGACAAGCATACCTAGCAAGCTTGCGAAATCGGCTACGGAACTGCATTTATGCTAAAAAAAAAACACGCATAATTCCTAACTCAAAACACAGGTTGAAGTAACTGACTGGGGTCTATACATACATTAAAGGAACAAGCCCACTCAGTAGGCACATGTTCTTTATAGGAATTAAATAAGTGTATAATTGTGTCACTATTCCACCAGTTCTAAAAATGACGAGTGCCCGCTATACAGATATAGTCATTTAGTAATGTTTATTTTACTGATAGTGACGCGCGGTGGTATCAGGCTATTTTCATGTGGAAATGAGGCATGATAATTTTTAATTATTCATACTAATTAAATGCGCACCTGAAACAATAATATTTTCGACAGATTATAAAATATGATCATTGCACATCAAACAATAAATACAGGGAATACATCGTAATATCCGTTAACATTTTAAGAAAACACGGTTATTGCCCCTGATATCAGTAATTTACGTCTGATATAAAATGTATAATAATGCCAATCAATACATGGGGTAATGGCGAATGAATGTTTATTTTGCCAGAAAATGTCTCAGATGCTGTATCTGGTAGAAAGAACAGTATGAGCCTACTGAGCGGGCATGTACCTTTAAATATACCTACAAGTATCAATAAGTGGGGAAAAAATCAGTTGAAAAAAAAGAAGTTTACTCCCTGTTAGAACTTGGCATGTTACTTGAGCCTGTGACTCAAAGTAGTCGTACATTTCTGTGCTAGCGACACATAATCAATGACCCGGGACCAGACACGTGGCGCTCGTTCAAGCTGCTGATTGGTCCGGTCTCCAGCAGTGATAGTAAATATAGTAGCATTTCCTAATATAGAAATTTGGTTATCAAGTAGGCAAATGTGCATGTGTATTGAAAGGGAATCATCTCGCAGTTGTTTCTCTACATAGTACTTAGTGCGTGGTAATGTCTATTTATAGTAAGACACGGAGATATGTAGATGGAAGAAGGGGTTTACATTTGTGACCAGTGTGACACCAGATCAAGGTTGTGCAACAGCACTATGTATGCAACTTGAAATGAACATCAACTTAAATATAGATTTATATACTGATATACTACGGAAGCACATTAGGGCCACTTCACTTTTTTTTATTTCCATTTATTCAAGATGTTTTATTGAATTTTCGAGATCTTTTCTTGAATTTTCGAGATCTAATTTTCAAGTTCTTTTCTCTTGAATTTTCCAGATATTTTCTTGAATTTTCAAGTTCTTTTCTTGAATTTTCAAGATGTTTTCTTGAATTTTCAAGTTTTTTTTCTTGAATTTTCGAGATCTTTTCTTGAAGATTTTCAAGAATTCTGCATGTACTCTGTATGCGAGAAAGTATCTCGAAAATACAAGAAAAGATCTTGAAAATTCAAAATAAAACTTGAAAATTCAAGAAAGGATCTCGAAAATTCAAGAAAGTATCTTGAAAATTCAAGAAAACATCTCGAAAATTCAAGAAAACATCTTGAAAATTCAAGAAAAGATTTTGAATAAATGGAAAAAAAAAATGAAGTGGCCCTAATGGGCTTCCGTAATATACAAACTACATACAGTCTATTTATCCATTGCATTTAGGTTGTGACCACAAGATAATTTTGGTGTGTTTTTAGCTCACCTGAGCGAAACTCATGTGAGCTATTGTTACCGCAATGTGTCCGTCGTCCGTCGTCCTTCGTCCGCCCGTGAACATTTTCAAACGTCTTCTCCTCGGTAACCATTGGGCCTATAGTCATCAGACTTCATGGTCATGGTCCTTAGGTAGGGGGATTAAACAAATGTTAAAAAGACGTCATTACGTAATCCAAGATGGCCGCCGTCTAAAGATAGCACAAATTCTTAAAAAATCTTCTTCTCAAGAACCGCCAACCGGATTTCGATAAAACTTGGTAGGAATGATCGACGTACAATGATCTTTTAAATTGTCAAAATGGTAACCCCGGGGTCAAAAATGGGCGTGGCCCGTGGGGTCAAATTGGGGTCAAATTTTATTTTTGACCGAATATGGTCATGTTATATATCAAATCGAAGGTATCAACGAGGCGATCGCTCTGGTGCATTTTTTTGCCGAAATCGGATGGCTATATCATCCAAGATGGCCGCCAAAAGGTCAAAAGGTCGTTCTTTTATTAGAGATTTCAAAATTCTTCTTCCAAAGTTAAAAATTATTGTCCATGGGTGAAGCCTTTTCAGATTTGTTAAAATGGAGGTCATCGCTAATCTAATATGGCCGCCGTCTAAAAATAGCATAAATTCTTAACAAATCTTCTTCTCATGAACCGCTAGCCGGATTTCGACGAAACTTGGTAGGAATGATCGATGTACAATGCTCTTTAAAGTCGTCAAAATGGTGACCCCGGGGTCACAAATGGGCGTGGCCCGTGGGGTCAAATTTTATTTTTGACCGAATATGGTCATGTCTATATCAAATCGAAGGTATCAAAGAGGCGATCGCTCTGGTACATTTTTTGTCGAAATTGGATGATCATGTCATCCAAGATGGCCACCGAAAGGTCAAAAAGTTGTTCTTTTATTATATATTTCAAAATTCTTCTTGACACGAACCGCTTGGTGGCCAAACTTCACAGTTATGGTCCATGGGTGAGGCCTTTTCAGATTTGTTATCTCATGAACCGCCAGTCGGATTTCAACGAAACTTGGTAGGAATGATCGATGTAGAATGCTCTTTCAAATGAGTTAAAATGGTGACCCCGGGGGTGAAAAATGGGTGTGGGGTCATGTCATATGTCCGAATAGCACATGCTATCAAATTGAACGCATCGACGAGGCGATTGCCCTGGTGCAATATTTGTTGGAACCGGATGATTAAGATACATCCATGATGGCCGCCAAAAGGTCCATTTATTCGAGATTTTGAACGTCTTTTTCTCAGGAACCACATGGCCGATGCTGGCCAAACTTCATATTAAGTCAAGATCGTAGGGTGAAGCATTTTCAGATTTGGTAAAATGAGTCATCGCTTAATCCAAGATGACCGCCATCTAAAAATAGCACAATGTTTTTTAAAACACATGAACTCAATGTCACATTCTCCTCTGGTGTTCATGGAGTCAGGTGAGCGAATTAGGGCCATCATGGCCCTCTTATTCTTTTATTTATGTCGTGGTCACGAGAAAATTTAGGTTGTGGCCACGAAATAATTTAGTTGTGTTTTTCTTTTATTTATATTTTGTTTTTATTTATCTCGTGGCCACCTGATTTATGTCGTGGCCACGAGATATTTCAGTGTGTTTTGTTTTATTTAAGTCTTGACCACGAGATAAATAAAACAACACATTTCCCCTCCATGCTTCCGTACAAACCTACCGGTTTGGTGTTTTCGGCCATGTTGAAGGCTCTCTCTATATATGTATATACTGTGATTGCTCTCTCTATACATGTGATTTGAAGGCTCTGTTGTGTTTAAGTATAGTATATCTGTGCAACTATAAATCATATTAACCTGAACCTTGCAATGCTTGTTTATCATTACTTTCATATATAGCCAACACATGTCGCCCACGTGCCCAAGGTCAAGGTCAAAGAACCTGAAAGTTGATTAGCCTAACTAGACCGGCTAACAACGTAGCGGATTTCTCCAAAATTTGTGCACTTTGAGGGAGTAATTATTTATTTCTACTGAAATCATATAAAGTAATCGTCTTCTAATTGTTTTGATGGCTAAGATTATTTTTGTTTAATGTAGTGTAATTAATACATGATCACGGCTAGTGTTTTGATTAAAACTAGTTTATTTAATGAAATAAAATAGTAATGTATGAATACATTGACAATTTCCGCTATCAGATTGCAATTACCTAGATTAGAGATTGTGGTGAAATCCGTTAACATGATATGCTCACGAGAGACAAAAGGAATGGACCCACATCACAATAGCGACCAGTGTAGACCCTAAACAAAGCACATTAGCAGTGACATCCGATACAGACAAATGTTTAGTCATTGTGTTTACAATCAATCAATCAACCAATCAGGAAGCTATCAGCCAGTCAATCAATCAATTACCCAGTCAGTCAGTCAATTACGCAGCCAATCAACCAATCAATCACCCAGGCAGTCAATCAATCACCCAGCCAGTCAATCAATCAATAAGTCAGTCATATGACCAGTGTATATTCTGATCATGCAGAACACTCCTGCTGGCCGATAGTAATCCCCATTGTTCGCTCGATGACCAATGGATGACTCTCTAATTGAACGACGAACACTGTACACCCTGATCAGACTACACGACTGGGTTGGTCAGTTTGGTCAACACTGTTTAAACTGTACAATCGATAGTGAAGGTGACCAACTTGATAATTAGCATTTCAGCCCGGCTCTGGTCTAACCGCCATTATCGCATCGCCGAGTTTCGCCGATATGCATTGGAAAATCAAGTCGTATTTTCTGTATGACGTCGAAATATTGACCAAAAACAATATAGCTCATGCAGACTTCTCAACTAGTCCGCATATTCGTGCTCTGATTTTAGTCAATTTTACATTCACTCAAATCAGTCGTATGTTCAATGGAAGTATAGGGATGGATTGTGGCCTAGAGGTTAGAATATCTGATTTCCAATCCGTATGTTGTGGGTTCAAACCTCGCCTTAGACATCAACACTACTTTCATAGTATTTCCATCCCACTGGTCTGTCGGATGAAACTTTAAACTGTGGTCTCCATATGACCCTAGCTGTTGATGGGGCGTTAAACCAATTCGATTTCACTTTCAATGGAAGTAACTACGTTTAAACTAGGCTGGCTCATGTCATCGTTCATGTCATAAAACGCATTCCATGCATTTGATTACTACATGAACATGTTAAAAAAGATATATGTTTGCAACTTGCTACAGTTTATACATACAGAGTGGAACCCTTCTAAACCGGACAGCCTGTGAGGTTTTCAGTGTGTCCTGTTTGCCGTATATGAGCACCTCGGAACAATTGAGACACGCCATGCGATTTTGTACCTTCTGGAATCTGCGTAATGTCACGAAATACGTTTACAAAATTTACAATATTTTCCGTAAATGGCGTCGAAAGTTGAAAATTCTTCAGAGTACATGCGGAATTACATGGGATTATATCACCTTGTTACGCCTCTGTATAAAACACACGCCGTATTCCACCATTGATGTCGATATTATTAAATGTGTGATTAGTCTAGACACAGGCCAGCCTGCAAATCGCAGTTGTATCAGGGTCTATAATGTTCACGTAATTCACGTAATTCATGTAATTCAAACCCAGCCCGTCTCTGCAGGTTGGCAGTAAGTCATTCACTCTTCACGTAAAACGCCTATCAATCAGTCCACACCACCCCGCTACGTGTTTATAATAATTTCCATTGGTTTCATACCAGTTTGTCTCCGATGACATGTCTGTCCATGATAGCAAATCATACAAACATGCATTTGATTGGTCATGCGCCTGGTTTACAGTGGACTATATATAAACCATTCTGTGATCATGTTCCTACATGTAATGAAGCATTGCTGAACACTAAAATACCACGTAGATCCTGATCACGTCAACTTCACTCGAGGTTTGCCATCGCTGCGTTCATCAAGTGCTTTCCCGGTTAGGCAGTTCGCTATATTATCATTCGTCTAATGGAGACGATTCTCATGTACAGCCAAGCATGTTTCTTTTAACAAATATTTTAATATATAAATCAGCAGTGCTATGCTTAGCAAATACGCCGTATCGTAATGCAAGACGGAAGACTAATTCAAATGACCCGTATGTTTCATAGCAGAGACGTAACACTTCAAATACACCGACTCATCCATAGATGACACTAACACTGCCAATACTTCTATGTCGTTCGTGTCAGAATACGCAAGCGGACGACTAGACTGGACAGGACTGAATGCAATAGGCCGATTTTCATGCTGATCTCCTGTTACACCGGTCGTAAACGTCGCAAGGTTGCTATTAACAGCTGAATGGGCACAGAAGCCGTTTTGCAGCACAGCTCAGGGTCAGCCAAGCAAGCTATTTGATTTCAAGCACAATAGTCAGTTATTTTGAAAGAAAAATAAATTCACATATGGGCAAGAATAGCACAGGCGGCCGTGTATCCCGAGTGCGGATAGCATACTCTGCTTTCCAGTAGGATAGTCTACTGCAAATTATCAATATGGTTCATTTGTATTGTTTCCCGTTATAGCAGCAAATACCTATTTCCGTGTTTCATAAAATTGAATTAAATAATATTATATCAACACGAATTGTAAATTCTATTTATTGCATAAGCACATACTCATACAGATTATGTAATCACATACAATGGTTTCTGTAGTAGTGTCATTTGTATATGCACTACACTAGTGTATTATGATTCTTAATTTACATGTACGCTGCAAGCCCATTTAATGCAATAAACCATACTCAATAAATGTGTCAACCCGTTGAACCCGAAAGCCCGCTATAGCGGTTTATGCAAAAAGTGCAGATCCAGATGAGCCGGCTCGTAACGAGCCGTCTCATCAGGATCTGCACATTTTGAAAGTAATTTTCATATTTTCGAGAAGAAAAACACCACCTCTTCATAAATTAACTAGTCGGAAAACCAGTTTGTGACGGTTGGATTGGTTGCAAAATTAACATATCACAGTCCGTTCCAGTTACCTAGGGGTGAAAGGGTTAATTCAATAAACGATAATAAATAAATGTGTTAATACACGAGAACGGCCCATTTTATGTAACAAGACGATTATTTTCCATAGAATGAAAGTAGTTATTGTCAGTTGTGACAGGACATTCACTGCTGTATGAGTTTAAAATGACGAACATTGTAGATCAAGTCGGTGTTGTCCAGTACATGTAACTGGCGTTACGTAGATCGAACACAAATGTGTACCATTGCAATTATGTGGTTCGTCATGCGCCGCAGTCTGCTCATCGACTACACTGTTCGCTATTGAGAGTGAAATGTCGTCGCCGGCTGGACGAGAGCGCTCTGACTCTGGCGATGAATGTAGATTACATGTACGGGGAGACAAACTGACACAGTTGTTACACGAACAACGTGTACATGGCCATTACAGTATGCACGAGCGGATAAACCGTTCCCCCCCTCCAACTACTGCATCGGCCCAGACATACATGTACATTGGCCCATACATACGTCTAATTATTCCACGGCATGTAGATGTATATGTTGCCGAAAATGTATATGCACAGACAGAAAATTCGTGTTACCCGGGTTGGAGCGGTGATGTGTCTATTTACCAGCGGGTGCTCTACTATATATACTAATCGTACTGGTCACTGGTCGATGGAAATAAAACAATTGTCTCGTTCATGGAAGTTATATTATTTATCACATCTTTGACACATTTCCGGGTGTTGTTTCTGTATTAACCAGCAGGGGGCCGTTTCACTAAACTTATATGACTAAAATGTTCGTAAGTGCAAAATTATGATAGTCTGTAAATTTCACATTAACATTGTTTTCTTGTAAATAATTATTGGATTTACATTTATTGAGCATAGGCTGCATATGCAGCCTATGCTCAATAAATGTAAATCCATAAATTTAAATTTACAGACAGACTTAAATTCGCACTTACGAACATCTTAGTCGTAAGACGTTTAGTGAAACGGGCCCCTGGTGTGCAAGGTATGTGCATGAGGATGTGATAAATAAGTTACCTCACGTTTGTCCGCATGTACGAGGAGATAATCCACTCGCTAAAGCTCGCGGATTATCTCCTCGCGAACAAACGTGATCTAACTTATACATACGAGACGAGCCATGTGATTTTACCGAAATTCCATGGAGATTAAAATGATGTTTTCCGCTGGTAGAACAATGGCGAACAATGTAGGCCCTGATCCAACTGCACGGATTCGTGGACTAATTATCTGTAATTAACCGCGAACGATATTGCAAAACATAATACATTAGCAGGTACTGTTCATATATCTGAACCACAGTGAAACTTCTCTAAACCGGACACCCTGCGTCACACTTTGAACTAGCATAATTTGCGGGTTTTTCATTTGTAAAACCGGTTTAGCGAGGTTCCACTGTAGCAACAAATGCTAAATCACAGTCTCCCATATGTATTCTCTGTGACAAAACCTGGCTTACTGACCAACAGTGTAGCCGCATATCAACTCACACATCCGTGAAGTCTGAGCATGGTATACAGTGTAAACAACATAGTCTAAGATGCATAATACTGTTTCGAAAATTGTAGAGCTCTGTGCGTGCGAGCGTACGTTTGTGCGAGCGTACGTACGTACTTGCATATTTATATATGGACGTTTTTCCATGAGTTGGAGTACAGGGTGTGCCGACTGCCGGATGTCGGACTGTAAACAGTTGATGACATGGGGAGCTTTATTCTACTTGATTGACGCGCGCTCGTGTACATTTAACGACCAATCTAACAACGGCTGTCAGTGGCGTAGCCAGGCATACGCACGTACGCACGTGCGTACGAGAAAAAATAAAGGAATTAAAAAAAAAAGCTTATTTTTCGAAATATGCAATAAAATCTTGGGGTGGTGGGGGGGGGGGGGGTGTGTTGCTATTGGGTCTGGAACAGAACGCATTTTGTATCAAACGTACATGTCGATTACAAACAAATGGTGCCGTAAATAATGCAGGAAAACGCGTTAGATAGGATTTCCGTTTCAAAAAACATCAGTGGGGGGCATGCCCCCGGACCCCCCTAGCACTCTCCCTCACTTCGCTAGGTCGACGAGTCAGCCATGCTCACCCAATGTTCTACCATTTGATATGTGTGCGTATCAGAAATTTGTCCCTGGCTACGCCCCTGGCTGTGGAAATAGAATTCCGAATAAATGTTTGCTGAATACGTAGACTGGTTCGTGATCATCATTAGCTTCAATACTGCCTGATTCTGTGCCAATATGTTTGCGCGAGTCTGAGCTACGCTCAGCATGTACACGCTGTCAACTGTTAGTCAACATCTACAATACATGCATCAATGTCGGTGTGAGAACACCTGAGTAACGACATAAAGAGGCTGACTGAGTTTGCGGCCAGTCTAGCCCCAGATCGGCGCACATTCACGTAGTATGGTCAGTCCCTTTGCTATATAATTGGTGCAAGTAATTCCCGCACACCCCGCGCCGGCCTTAAATAGTTTCACGTCGAAATAGGCGCCGGTTTTGTTTTCTGTCGAATTCACATTCGGCTATATACAGAAGACACTGACTAATTATACTGAAATTGCGCCGGTAACTAGACGAAATTGCGTTTGACGATAGCTCTAAGTAGTGGTATGACGTTATGAAACTGGTGCATGTTTCGACGTGAACTATTTTACGCCGGTGTTGAGTGCAGCACTAGTGGAAGCATCGGTTAGACATGATCGGCCCTACATGTAAGTGCGTCCACAGCCACATTTGCTAGTTGTTCACGTATTGCATGTTTAAGGAATTAAACGCGAAGGAGCGCTAACGACCGCAGCATTTAGTTCCTGAAAAAATCAAATAGGCGAACAATAGAATACTTATAGTTCAGTCAAGTTAAAATGCAATGTCATATCCAAATATTGATTTTCCATTTCCAGTTAATCATTAAATCTGGTAATAAGTAACTTATTGGGGTTAATCATTGCAATATATGAAATAAAGTGGAGGACAATGCTGACCAGTGATTGGCTTAGCATGTAGGGTGAACTGTAAATGTCACTACGTATATGCGCCTGTCACTATAATACAACATGTACAGTCAAACCTGTGAATAAACACCGGCCATGGCAAGTGAGAAATCTGCCAATTGTTCACAGGTGGCCTTTATTCGCAGGGTCATTTATATAGTAAATTGTGCCAAAAAATAAAAAGTGTGGCCTTTACAGCCAAGTGATTGCTATTCGGAGGTGGTCTTTAGCACAGATTCGACTGTACTTGTTTGCTTGCTTACTATACGCCAATTCATAGCAACGGATTTGTATATACACTTATTGTACAATGAGGGATAGAGCAATTCATAGTACAATGGTGTCGTCACGGGATAAATGGTGTTTATGCGTTTTACAACCAGTATGTATGCAGATCTGAGGGTCGTTTCACTAAACTTCGTACGATTAAAATGTTCGTAAGTGAATATTTAGGATCGTCTGGGACATTTCTTATTCATGAATTTACATTTATTGAGTACAAGCAAACAGTGCTAATGTGAAATTTCTAGACTATCATAAGTTTGCGCTTACGAACATTTTACTCGTGTGAAGTTACGTACAACGGCCCCCTGCACTGTTCGCCATTCCACCAATGAAACACGGCGTGCTCTAACAAATAATATAGCTCGCGATCACGATACAAGAGTGTACTATTTGCTCAGGATCTACACTGGTCACAAATCCCATAAATCCCGTGCTTCCGATTACAACCAAAAATGGCGGATGTATCATTGATAATGGCAAGTACATACTTACATCGTACATGTACATGCACACAGGGAAGGTGTATTCCTTATTACATCCTCATCCACCTGGGCTATCTTGCCGATCTTTTTACTTTCTTTATTTCGAAATAGCAACTTGATTGGCTGAGCCCGAGTTGTCTAACAATCAAGCACCGTTGACGGCTGAGACATAGCTGTGCATCAATCAAGCAACGTGATTGACTGAGCCTGAGCTGTAGCAATGAAAGTGCTTGATTACGAGTTCGCATTGCCCAGTAGATGTTCAGAAACGTTGATGTTATGGGCAAGATTAACGCATGCAAGTATGTACTACATTACGTTTATCATATATTTTAACTAACGCACTGTGCAACTGTGCATTGGGCTCAGGACCTACACGTGGTGTTGTAAATGCAATGAGACAACTTTTACCACCACGCCACTCCACGACACCGTTATGTATATGTTGCAAACAAGCAAGTCCCGCGCCACTATAAACACTTAAGGAACAATTCGTGCAATATGAGAACACCTGGCTAAATTAATCAGGACCAGTCCATGTGCTGGCTTGTCTTTACAGTGAAAACCTCTCTAAACGGACACCCTGGGAGGTCCCCAGGGTGGTCCGGTTTAGAGAGGTTCCATTGTAAAATCTCCACAGTTTGTCTATACAGTGGAACCTCTCTAAATCGGAACCTTGGGAGGTCCCCAAGGTGTCCGGTTTAGAGATGTTCCACTGGTAAATCTGACATTTTAAACCACTCTGATACGTAGTTGGTGCTTTGCAATCATGACTATACATTATCATCTGAGATAAATAACAAAGAAACCCATAATAATAAGATCACAGACATTATCTTGGTGTTCGGTTTAGTGGGGTTCCACTGTATACCCATGCAACTTGACCAGCACGGTAGATGGTGGTGTACCAACAGCCTCCTTTACAAAACTTCATACGGTAAAACAGTTGTTAAACAGCTATATACATGGGGCCGTTTCACTAAACTTCGTACGACTAAAATGTTCGTAAGTGCAAAACTATGATAGTCTGTAAATTGCACATTAACTATGGTTTCTTGTAAACATTTATTGGATTTACGTTTATTGAGCATAGGCTGCATATGCAGCCTATGCTCAATAAATGAAAATCCATCAATTGAAATTTCCAGAAGATCCTAAATTTGCACTTACGAAAGTTTAGCCGTACGAAGTTTAGTGAAACGGCCCCCAGATCATCGTTTCATTCAAAGATAATTGCTTCATAAATGTGATGGAATATATGTATAACATATATGTGAACACTGCCTCGTTACTGTATCCTACACGGCACATGGAGTGGCAAAGTCGGCCATCTGTGTGTGTTCCAGCCATCAGCCAGTTTCACCTGTTCTGCCGTTTGACAAGGAACTCAAAATGTGAAGTAGAACATATGATATATTGTAGCTAATCACATGTAGAAAAGCCAGGAGAACGAACTCCGATGAATTATATTACACCGAACTGTAATATATGTCAGTTTTCTGGACATGACTGTGCCTGTGTTTGTAACAACACGAAGCACCATTATAAATAGCTTCATCAGATTGGAAAGTTTACACGTTGAAATTTATTTTGAGATTGATGGGACACAAATGCTCAGTATTTCATATTTTGTATAGTTTTTGCTGGCTAATATTTTATAGCTTGCCGTGGTCATATCTGTATATTATGTATTACATCAAATTTTATTCGGTTTACTGTCATATTATTTGCTGTATGTGTCAGCGCACGAAGTGGTGAAACTGTACGATGGCTTGTAAATACAAAGATGGCGGAGATGGCAACTCAATGCTCCATATAGTTTACAGTAACAAGACAATATTCACATATGTTATATTCATATATCAAATCGCTGTTATGAAGCAATTATCATTGAAGTCAAGTTTATCCTGTCAACAAAGTGTGTATGTGCCGTGAAACACGGAGCCGTGAACAATGTTTGATATCCTGTCAATACGACCCAATCACTGCGTTTTGCAGTTTACAGCCATTTGTAGGTGTTAACGGGATAAACAGAATAGTATGTTAGTGAAGTGAATGGGAAAAAATATCTGGCGCGGCACGGAAACGGGATGTGCTCGGCGGAGCCTCGCCCATCCCGTTTCCTGAGCCTTGCCATATATGTTTTCCCATTCAAGGCACTAACCTACTATTCTCTATATATGGGGCTATATATTACCTAATACATTAAGCAGGTGTACAATGTGCTGGATATCATACACTACACTAACCTACTATTCTCTATATATGGGCTGTATATTGCCTAATACATTAAGCAGGTGTACAATGTGCTGGATATCATACACTACACTAACCTACTATTCTCTATATATGGGGCTATATATTACCTAATACCTTAAGCAGGTGTACAATGTGCTGGATATCATACACTACACTAACCTACTATTCTCTATATATGGGGCTGTATATTACCTAATACATTAAGCAGGTGTACAATGTGCTGGGTATCATACACTACACTAACCTACTATTCTCTATATATGGGGCTATATATTACCTAATACATTAAGCAGGTGTACAATGTGCTGGATATCCTACACTACACTAACCTACTATTCTCTATATATGGGGCTATATATTACCTAATACATTAAGCAGGTGTACAATGTACTGGATATCCTACACTACACTAACCTACTATTCTCTATATATGGGGCTATATAATACCTAATACATTAAGCAGGTGTACAATGTGCTGGATATCATACACTACACTAACCTACTATTCTCTATATATGGGGCTATATATTACCTAATACATTAAACAGGTGTACAATGTACTGGATATCATACACTTCACTAACCTACTATTCTCTATATATGGGGCTATATATTACCTAATACCTTAAGCAGGTGTACAATGTGCTGGATATCATACATTACACTAACCTACCAGTGCCGTAGCCAGAGGTTCGAAATAGCCGAGGCCAACATAAGCGGCGGAAGACGATAATTATTGGGGGTGGAAGTGTGGAGGGCCCGAAGGGCCCGAGTTTGCTAGGCGGGTCCGGGGGCATGCCCACCCTGAAAATTTTGAAATCAAAGTGGTCTGAAACGCCATTTCCTGCATTCTCAGCAAAGTCTGAGCACATACTATGACTCCCATTTTTCCTATATTGGAATAAAAAATAAAAAAAAAAAAAAAATCGTGAAAAAACGGACGAGGCCATGGCCTCGTCTGGCCTCAACGTGGCTACGGCACTGCCTACTATTCTCTATATATGGGGCTATATATTACCTAATACCTTAAGCAGGTGTACAATGTGCTGCATATCATACACTACACTAACGCAGACATAATCTTGCCGATATTTGCAATTTCTTTTTTTCAAAATATGAATTTATGACCAGTGTTACTCTCTGTAACAAAACGTGGCTTATAGCGTTTCCGATCAGTGTAGTCCCAGATCAGACAGTGTGTGTTTCACAATATAACATACATTATCCGCTGCTGAACTTGAAAATATTCCCAAACGAAATACTGACTTGTGAATCATATGAAACGCCAACTATGCATACACCCAAATAAGTAATGCTAGGTGTAAATAATTAGAGCTAGCATTAAATATTTTAGCGTCATCTCCAAATCATTTCAAGAGCTCTCTAAATCATTCGGAGCTACATATAGCTCTAAATAGTTAATGCTAGCTATAATTATTTAGAGCTAGCACTACATATTTTGAGTGTATGTAGATTCGGCGGTCCAGGAACACCACATCTACATAAACTCAAATATGTAGTGCTAGCTCCAAATAGTTAATGATATATCTATATATTTAATGCTCTATATATATAATGCTAGCTCTAAATATTTAATGCTGGCTCTAAATATTTATTGCTAACTCTAATTATTTACAGCTAGAAATACTTATTTTAGTTTATGTAGATTTGGCGTTCCATAGAATCAGGCTGAACGAATCCGTTAACAGGAGATACACTGGTCAAAGACACAATGATCTCCTTGTCATCGCGACTGACCATACGGATGTCACTGATTGAAGAAATGAAGCTTATGAGGTTTGCCACCAGTGTATATCCAGATCAGACTGTGCATCAGCACAGTCTGATCAGGATCTACATGGTTCGCCACTCCTTCAATGATACATCCGCCATTATTGTAACAAACACAATTTAGATGGTTATCAGACTACTATACATGTGCATATATATGAGTGTGATATTTGATCAGGATCTGCATCGTTTGTCATTCCATCAATGTAGCACCCGCCATTCGTATACATGTAACAGTACCATGCAATCATATATATGGCTGTGACTCGATACATGGGGCTTGTGGTCTTTGCGACCAGTGTATATCCAGATCAGCCTGTGCATCCGCACAGTCTGATCAGGATCTGCACTGTTCGCCATAGATCATTATCAGGCTACATGCTGGGCTGTACGTTTTTTTGCTTTATATGCAACAGGTTGCACTATATCGCTACACCACGCTACACAGTAAAACTGTGCATAATAACATTTACACTTCACACACTAACATATGTAAAAACATGCAGGGCGTTGACGTTCATACTTCGCTATATTGTTATTGAGAGACAATTCTACAATATGACACAAAAAATTACCATAAATTTACATAATAACGTGTGTACTAGCAAAATGCTTAGGTCACCCTCCACGAAGCAGAAAGTAAACAAATAACGCTTCAAACGCACGTTTGGTAATACCACTCCGTCATAACTCTTATGTAATGCAGTATAATGAAATGCAATTAGAGTTATGTACTCATGACTGGCTACATGTATACTTATATATATGGCTGTGACTGGATAAATGGGGCTTGTGGTTAGTGAATGCGCGTATTATATCGGTGATTCATATCGTCGTTTAATATCGTTTGTTTTATGTATTGTGTTTGACAAGACTTTGAATTAACATAAATACACTACCGCCTGCGCCAATCTTGCCAATAATTGTCAATTTCCTTACTTCAAAATACTTGAAATCCAGCAGGTTGATAGTCAGAGCCTGAGCTGTGCTGCAGCTCAGGCTCAGACAATCAAATTGCTTGATTGTGAGTTGACATGGTCAATAGATGTTCAGAAACGTTGATGATCTAGCCAAGATTAACACAGCCGGTAGTGTATGTCGCCATCCACTTGGTTTTGAGGATGACATATTCAGCAGTTCAATATATCAGTTAGGGAAGTCATATACGTGTTATTACATTGGAATTATATCACTGAACTACAGCTTACTGTAAACCAACTAAATGTCGCGACTACTAAATTTCGCGATTTTCGAACCTGGTGATATTCGCGACGATTATCGTTCGCGGTATGACGATGTGCGCTAATAACTTTCGCGACCAATTTTGGAAATGCTATGTTTTCATGGCCATTTTTAACCCGGAAACATAACTGCTGAATCAATTTCGTCCTTTGATATACTCGTCCGCAAACAAACTCCAAACAGTGGACGAGTTTGTCGGCGATCGAAACGGTTTACACTGTATTCAATTCAAATCGTCGTTGGATATGGTTTATTTTAAGTATAGAGGAACCCATATAAACCGAACACCCTGGGTATCCCATTGTGTCTTTAAATTTAAATATTTTTCTGTGTAATTCATGTCATTGTCATGGACGCTTATTACAGAAAATTACAGAAATCGGCCATTTTGTGTTGAATTGCAGTGGAATGTTCACGATTACAAAACACGCAAATACGTATCGGAATGGCCATGTGGCTGATTCACAGTTGAACATCCATAATCCGGACACCCTTGTGATCTCCCATGGTGTCCAGTTTAGAGAGGTTACACTGTATTGTCTGTTTGATATCATGTTGCATTAACGGAGATATACACGATACTGTAACACGGTTTTACGATGAACGATGTTTTATTAGTTCTCATCAAAATACAACCTACGTACAGTGAAACCTCTCTAAACCCGACACCCTGGGAGTTCCCCAGGGTGTCCGGTTTAGAGATGTTCCACTGGGAATCAGACATATGGCCATTCTGAAACGTATTTGTGTGCTTTGCAATCATGAACATACATATAACATCTGAGATAAATGGACAAGAAACCCATTAAAAAAAATACATATGTTGTATTGGTGTTCGGTTTAGAGAGGTTGCACTGTACATGTATGTGGGTGAGGTTTATGTCGAGTTATTTTATTGACTTTCATTCATGATTCGCGTACTATCAGATTATGTCTTCCGGAAACCCTGAAAAGGGAAAGTCCTCGCGTCTATTTTTAGGTTTAACCAATCAGAGATGTTCTTACATAGACGCTTCGGTGGTTGTATTATGGAAGATAGTGCATTGACCCAGTTCCAGATAATGAACGAAATTATAGAAAAAAGTGTTTTTTAGATCGGCGAAAGATCACAATTGGACGAACTTTGTATGGTTGGAGTCTCTAATGTATATGATCATGGTGCACGACTTTAGTTTGAGCTGGCGATCAGCTATCGGCCAAATATGACCGATAATCCAGCCGGACGGCCTCCGATTCTGTGTGAGATTCTTTCGTACACGCAACTTTCGCTTTGGATGGGGTAATCAAAACGCGAATAACTCAATAAATACTTGAAACAGCGATTTGAAGTGAGTATATTCACACACCTAATACCTTTATCGATTGCCAGAGACATATTTCATACATTTAATCGATGTTTATTGTCTTTGTGCGAGTCGGAAAAAAGAGAGCTCTTTCTATAATAGCGCTATTTATACTCACCTTGATATAGCGTATAGTACTGTACGAGACCAAGTGGGTGGGGTAATGGGATATTTTTTAATAGGCATTTTTTTGGTGTCATAGGTCCGAGTCTTCCACCTGTGCCATGTATAGTGTATACGTCAACATTATCATAACTGAAATAGCGAACATGATATACTGCGTATGAAGTATATTCACATCTTAATATTTCGCGTTGTTGGAAATAATGACTGTCGCCGTTAACTTTGATTATATCCAGTTAGATTTGGACAACCAAACAGCCAGCGAAATGTATTGTTATCAATAAATGGTGCATTCATTATTGCCAGTGAATGTTCAGGTAATTGTGCGATTTGTTCAATTGGTGTATATCGTGTCTTATAATTCTTGGTGAGAATGACAATGTAGTTCATATTTGAGAAGTGGACTAGCTGTGTGCGCACATTGAGGAGACGTCAGTACATGTACACTCACCATCGCTATCATACAACCGTAATTACCGTTCTCCTCAAAACATGTGTAATTCTTTTTTATTTGTGGACCGATTTTCAAAATCTAACTTTTGTTTTCTTAATTACATCATTTTCAAGCTATTTCGGCAGGTTTCGGAGTCAATTTCCAAAAAAAATCTTTTTTTTTATCCTAAATTGGAAATTGACCCCCCATCCCATAGGTAAATAGTTTTTTTCGCAATAAAATCAATATTTGATGGAATTTCATCAAACAAAATTTTTCGGGGAGGGTGACTTTTTTGTTATCGATGAAAAAGTACAAGTGCAGCTCAACACGTTATTATAACACAAAACAACGTGCCATTAGTGGAATAAGTCACGCCGTGTAACCACTGAAAGCGGGATACCTACATCATGCAGCGGAGTAGCCACAGTGAGACCAAACTGGACACGCTGACTGAGGGGATATGTAACCTCAGACGCTCGCTTTCCTCCATAAAACGGAAACTGAGATCGACGAACACGCTTTCGGTCGGGAGCCCTATAAGGACACACACGCCATTCCGGGCAGTTAGATCAAACAAGTACGTATTCGTATTTTTGCTACATCAAATGGGCTTTCACAGTGAATTCATATTTATGCTACATCAAATGGCATTCACAGTGAATTCATATTTCTGCTACATCAAATGGGCGTTCACAGTGAATTCATATTTCTGCTACATCAAATGGGCGTTCACAGTGAATTCATATTTCTGCTACATCAAATGGGCGTTCACAGTGAATTCATATTTCTGCTACATCAAATGGTCGTTCACAGTGAATTCATATTTCTGCTACATCAAATGGTCGTTCACAGTGAATTCATATTTCTGCTACATCAACAGTTCACAGTGTAAGAACACTACATGCAGTTTAATCATGTTGTTAATGTGTCACTGCAGTACCACATACGCTCATACTGCCAATATTTGTCATTTCTTTATTCAAAATACTTGAAAGTTTTGGTTGAAATCAAGCATTTTGTTTGACTGAGCCTGAGCTGCGCTACAGCTCAGCCTCTGACAATCACATTGCTTGATTGCGAGTTGGCATTGTCAATTTCATACATGTATTCAAAATTTGACCATACTTTGGCAATGGCAATCAATCAACTTGGTTGTCTGAGCCTGAGCTGTAGCACAGCTCAGGCTCAGTCAACCAATCTGCTTTATTGCAGCCAAAATATTAAAGCAATTGTCCCGTTTTTATTTGCAGCTTATATGTAGATACAACCAGCAGAATTAGTTTTCAGCGTGTGTAAAACAAATAGAGTCGCGTAATGAAATTTTGATTCCATATTGGTTTCTCAAAAGAAACTAATAATGTTTGGTCGCGTTTTGTTTTCACAAAGTGAAATGAACCTGAATTGACAGATATTACGTCAAACAAACCTCATGATGGTGTTTCTTTCTAGACATAGCCAATTGATAAAACAAGGGCATCGTTATCACTAAGATAATCCCCTCGCTGGCAGCCTTGATACAAACATATGTTTTAACATGTTTGCCTTACAAACAAGCTGAACATACATCCTCAGTGACCTTGACCTTGGGCGGTCGCACGTGGGTCATATTCAAAGCAAAGCGCCATTCCTATGCACACATTGTGGCCAAATATTATCAACATCGGTGAAGCGGTTCATACGTTTTTTAAAAATGAAAGGTGTTGCTAACGTGCGAACGCACGTACGTGCATACAAACGTACGTACATGGACTAATACTAATATATCACATCTTGCATATCGGCGAGAGGAATAATACAATACATTTATAGTGATAATTACGGAGCCCCGCAGGGGACGTAGAATTATTTTTGTTATTAACAATTCGTTCCCTCAATTTACCAATTCGTTCCCACGAATTAACAATTCGTTCCGACGAATGAACAATTCGTTCCCCTCAATTTAGCAATTCGTTCCCACGAAATAACAAGTCGTTCCATTTTAATTCGTGGGAACGAATTGTTATACCGTGGGAACGAATTGTTAATTTGAGGGAACAAATTGTTAAATTGAGGGAACGACTTGTCATTTCGTGGGAACGAATTGCTAATTCGAGGGAACGAATTGTTATATCGTGTGAACGAATTGTTAAATTGAGGAAACGATTTTTTATTTCGTGGGAACGAATTAATAAAACAAAATCAATGTCCACTGCGGGTCTCCGCAGGATATTGGTGACGAATCGATTATTTTTGATTCCAGTGTACGGAATTGCATACCGTTTGTCCAGTGTACGGAATTGCATACCGTTTTGGTTCCGGATAAGGAGACATAGGTTAAAACTATTTGTATATTTACATATATCGCATTTTACAAGCGCGATCGAATTTATTAGACGATTTTACTCATTAAAAAACACAAATTTCTCGTCGGTGCACAGAAGATCGTAAGCCGATATACATCTACAGACAAATTATTGTTTTATATAGTGGTGTAATCACTTAATACAGCATACTGTCTTTCATTATATTCTCGCCGATAGGCAGGCAAGTGGGATATAGTGAATAGTAGGTTAGTGCCGTGAATGGGACAAACTATCTGGCAAGGCTTAGGAAACGGGATGGGCGAGGCTCTGCCGAGCACATCCCGTTTCCGTGCCGCGCCAGATATTTTTCCCATTCACGGCACTAACCTATTATTCTATTTATCCCGTCAACATCTACAAATAGCTTTAAAATGCAATAAAAATAACCCCAGCCACTGCACATATTCATAAGCAGTTATTATGTCGTATTGATAGGATATCAAAAATGTTTCACGACACAGTGTTTCACGGCACATACGCACTGTGTTGACGGGATAAATTGCGTTAGTCCATGTACGTACGTACATACGTGCGTACATTAGTAATTAGTATTAGTATTAATAGTAATTTTTCAATAACTCATGAACCGCTTCAAATATTTTGATAATATTTGGCCACACTGTGTATCTAGAGATGGTGCTTTGTATCTCATACGACCAACGTCGACCGCCCAAGTTCAAGGTCACTGAGGCAAAAGACAAAATATTAAAGTTTGTTTCTTGTTGTATTATTACCAATGCTGTCAGCGAGGGGATTTGTGTAGTGATACATGTAACTATTCCCTTGTACCTACATTGCGGAAGCCAAATAAACAGCTATGACGTCATCCGGTATAATTCATACAGCTCATTATTCATTAATACTTATTTCTATTAGTCTGTACACATTATGAAACCCAGACATCAAATATGTGGCTGTTACTGGAGAAATGGGGCTTATACGATTTGTACGGAGCCCCGCAGGGGACATGGATTTTTTTTTATTATTTCGTTCCTACGAAATAACAATTCGTTCCCTCAAATTATCAATTCGTTCCCTCGAATTAATGATTCGTTCCCACGATATAACAATTTGTTCCCTCGAATTAACAATTCGTTCCCACGAAATGACAATTCGCTCCCTCAATTTAACAATTCGTTCCCTCGTATTAACAATAATTCCCACGATATATAACAATTCGTTCCCACGAATTAACAATTCGTTCCAGTGGGAACGAATTGATAGTTCGTGGGAACGAATTGTTAAATTGAAGGAACGAATTGTTGATTCGTGGGAACGAATAGTTAATTCGTCAGAACGAATTGTTAAATTGAGGGAACGAATTGTTAATTCGTGGGAACGAATAGTTAATTCGCCGGAACGAATTGTTAAATTGAGGGAACGAATTGTTATTCGTAGGAACGAATTAATACACAAAATGAAGTATACGTCCCCTGCGGGGCTCCGTATATTTGTGTACAGTGTAGTTGTTGATCAGATATCACACTCATGTAGCTGATAAATATCTATACTGCTTGTTGCAAGCATGGTATGTGTTGCATTGATGAAACGGTGAATAGTGTAGATCCTGATCAGACTGTGCTGATCACAGTCTCATGTGGATCTACACTAGTCGAAAATCACATACGTCCCATTTCTCCAGTCGCTGCCACCCATTTGAATGGCTTTGTATCTGATAGAATAAGCATTCTGACGAAGTAGTTCAGACATCTCTAATTGGATACCACATTATATAGCGCACCATTATATTAAGTTTTACAACCAGTGTAGCTCCAAATCAAACTTGGGACTACACTGCTCGCAGTTTAGAGAACGTCCGGTTATTATCCCCTCGCCGATAGGCAAAATGTGTTACCCACAGCGTTAGTCCATGTACGTACGTGCGTGCGTTCGTAACACATTTCATTGTTCAATAACTTATTAATAGCTTCATCGATTTTGATAATTTTGGCCACAATGTGAGTCTAGGAATGGTGTCTTGTTTTGCATACGACCCACGTCCGATTATCGCCCAAGGTCAAGGTCACTGAGGACTTGTGTTCACCTTATTTGTAAAGCAAATGTGTAAGGCAAAGCTGTTGAACTTTATTTTTCTTCTGTTTTGTTATCAAGGATGCCAGTACGACCCACGTTCGATCGTCCAAGGTCATGGTCACTGAGGAGTTGTGTTTTTGCGTTTTATTTTGGTATTATTATCAAGGCTGGCAGCAAGGGGATAAGCTTCGTTTGACGATGCCATGTCGTATTATTGTTACACAACGGCCTGCATTAATTGTGCCAGGAATATCAGCACTTCTCATAACTATTGGCAATGCCAACACGCAAGCAGGTAATTTGGTGGTCTGAGTCTGATATGTAGTACAGCTGAGGCTCAGCCAAACAAGCTGCTTGATTTAGAACAAAATATTCAAGTAATTTGAAGAGAAGACATTGACAAATAGTGGATAGATTAGCGCACGCGGTAGTGCAGTGTATTTTAGAAATGCAATATAAGAAACTGTGAATGTGCATGTTCACACATTTACATTGTAGACGGCGCGTTTTTAGTCATGAACAAATACATGATTAATCATGTCAACTCTATATAACTGCAATGTGATAAGCTAATTTTGCGACCAATCCAATCGTCAAAAATGATTTTCAGATTAGTTCATTTATGAAAAGGGGTGTTTTTGTTCTAAAACATATGAAAACTACTTGCAAAAAATGTAGATCCTGATGAGACGGCTCGTTTCGAGCCGGCTCATCTGGATCTGCACTGTTTGCAAATCCCGACATGGCTGGCTTTCGGGTTCAAGGGGTTAAGTTCCATTGAATCGCGAAAACGGCTGAGAGTTAGTTTACTTGAGGATATAATACACTTTAATCAACAAAATCAAGGCAACATTGTGTTCCTTCGGACATATTGTAGTAATGGTTCATTTGAATCTTTTGGGCGATGCCATTAAAATAAAACGTCATACAAAATGTATTTATGCGGTGTCACAGAGGGATCATGGACACATTGCTTTACTTTCGCGTGCGCACACAATATGTTTTGATTTCACACGCGATATGTTTTGCGTGCGCATACCAAACAAGGTGTACCAAACACGCATACCAAACACGTGGTACTAACAACAACAAAAAGTACTGAAATTTCAAGAACCCATCTGATTCAAAGTACGTATTCTTTTATAGTTTCCTTATTACGAAACGGATTTTGATGAAATATGGCGCATCAAACGCGTCTTGTGCAATTGGTGGTCTCTGTATTTTCGCCCAAACTTTTGCGAAGATATAAGTCGGTGCCAAACTCCCTGGACCACCAAATGCTGCTCATGAAGACGCGTTTGCTGCACCATATGTCATCAAAATCCGTTTCATATTACGGAAAATATCAAATAATACTTTCAAGATTTCAACACTTTCAGCCACTGTTGTTGTTGTTATAACCACGTGATCATGCACCTTGAAACCGCTTTGCGTGAGAACGTGAAAGTAAAAACTGTTTGCATGTCCCGTCTGTGCCACCGTACGTGAGCTATTGAGTTCAAGAAATATTTCCAAACACTACCGACTGCGCTAACCTTGTCAATGATTTTCAGTTTCTTTATTTCAAACTAAATTAATATTTAGCTCGAAATGAAGCAGTTCGATTGGCTGAGCCTGAACTCTGCTATATGTCAGGATCAGACAAACAACTTACTTGTTTGCGAGTTGTCATCGCCAATAGTAACCCGAACTTTATGTCTGTAACGCAAGACGCCTGCGTTACAGAGATAAATTTCGGGTTACGCCAATAGATGTTTAGAAACATTGATAACTTGGGCAAGATGAACGCAGGCGGTTGTGTATAATTACTTAAATCGTTAGAAACTGCACCAGGATTGAAATGTGTGTTTGCTGACCAAGATCTGTACTGGTCAAATCTTCAATAAATCCCATTTTCTCGTACCGATAACATTATCCTTCCCCAGTAAAAGTTAACTAGTTGATGATTTAATGTATTGACTGATTGTTTCCAAATTAGACTTAAAGCTGGGTCCCACATGCTAGTACACTGGATCCTCTTTAATCCGGACACCACGGGAGATAACTCCGAGCGACAGTTGTGTGCTATGCGATCATGAACAGGCATTGTCACCTGAGATAGATGACCAAGAAATCCGTAAACATAAGAGCACAGATGTTTCTTCGGTGTCTGGTTTAGAGAGGTTCCACTGTAATCATTTATGGAGACACATTTGTTTCCTCCATTCTTTAGATATGATTTTTTTTCGGGAAAAATATACATTCATTGGCAGTATTAATCTTTGTATATCAAACGTGAATTTCCGCACTGATATCAGGGGCGATAACCGTGTTTCCTGAAAATGTTAACGGAAATGACTATTTATTCTCTGCATTTATTGTTTAATGTGCAATGATCATACTTTATACTCTGTCGAATATTTGTTCAGGTGACATATTTAATTTGTATATGGAAATAGCCTGATAGCACAGCGAGTTACTATCAGTAAAACAAAGATTACTAAATGATTATACATGTACATGTATATGGATAGCGGGTACTCGTAATTGTTTGCCTACTAGATGTGACCCGAGCTTTAACATAGCCATTACCAACCAGTATACGCGCACTCATTACGTCGCATACAGCAATGTCCTTGGTTCCCACTTGAAAACAACGTAAATAGATAATTATAGTAGGTTAGTGCCGTGAATGGGGGGTGGGGGAAATACTGGCAAGGCTTAGGAAACGGCAAGACTTAGCAACGACATCCCGTTTCCGAGCGGCGCCAGATATTTTTCCCATTCACGGCACTAACCTACTATTCTATTTATCCCGTTAACACCTACAAATGGCTTTAAAATGCAAAAAAGTAACCCCAGTCACCGCATATATTCATACGCGGTGATTAGGTCGTATTGACAGGATATCAAAACTGTTTCACGGCACCGTGTTTCACGGCACATACGCACTGTGTTGACGGGATAAATTGGGGTTTATGATGTTTATTATCATTTGTGTGGAATACACACTTCCCAGATTAGCTAATGTGACGCGGACTTGTCTTCCTTTTCAGCCATCTTTGTGGGAAAAACTATATGTAACTGTAAGCGAAATGTTGATATTGAATGGACATATACATGTATACTCTGATATTAATGTTAGTCCTTTGTAGAATCCCCTAATGTTCACCCTCCTCTAGTGTAACCGGGGTTACACTAGGGGAGGGTGAACAGTAGGGGATTCCCGGTTACACTAGGGGAGGGTGAACAGTAGGGATTCCCCGTTACACTAGGAGAGGGTGACCAGTAGAGGATTCCCGGTTACACTAGGGGAGGGTGAACAGTAGGGGATTCCCGATTACACTAGGAGAGGGTGACCAGTAGAGGATTCCCGGTTACACTAGGAGAGGGTAAACAGTAGGGGATTCCCGGTTACACAGGGTGAACAGTAGGGGATTCCCAGTTACACTATTAGAGGGTGAACAGTAGGGGATTCCCGGTTACACTAGGGGATCTGGGAGAGTGAACAGTAGGGGATTCCCGGTTCAAATAAATCACATGTAAAGACAAATGGGTTTTATTTTTTGAGCAATATTTAGTAATTCCGTAACTTGGATTATTTTCCATATTTGTCTATAGGGCCTAATGGAATATTGCCTCCTATCATGGCCGACAGTGTTTACCTGTGTCCAACAAAGGGAAGTAACTTACACTGTATGGAGGAACTATTTATAGGTTGTTTCAAATCCACAGTAAATGGATATGCAACTTTCTAAATTGTAATACATGTAGAACCTTTCTCAACCTGTGGATATCGCGCACAGGCATATTACATTGCCACCCTCATACAACCTGAATTACAGTGGAACGTCTCTAAATCGGACACCCGTATCCATACTACATGTAACGGTTTACAGCGAACCACAACAACAGGGTCGGCACTGTTTGTTACACCAGTAAGCTCGTTATGATCTTGTGAAATTACACAGCGTCTTGCATGATCGACACGTATAGTCGTGTCCATTTTTATCCCGCGTTCTTTCAATATAAGTTCGTGACATTTACCCATTCTGTAGTATAGAACATTATCTGATAACCATAATACCATGCTCGTGTATTTTCATACCAAGTTTATCAGACTCGGCTCGGAATTCTTACACGTTCAAAAGCATTGCGGGATAAATTTGATATTAGAATACACGTACATGTACCTAGCATGGTATTATACATGTCTATTTATAGTACACTACTGCCTGCACTAATGTTTCAAATATTTGTCGATTTCTGTATTTCAAAATACTTGAATAGAGTGCTTGTATTAAGCAGCTTCATTGACTGGGTCTGAGCTGTGTACAACTCAGGCTCAGACAATCAAATTTCTTGAATGCGAGTTGGCATTGCTAATAGATGTGTAGAACCGTTGATAATATGTGAAAGATTAACGCAGGCGTAGTGCAAGAGTTATCACCGAACGCCGACGATGATGTCGAATCAATAGTCGTGTTTTTGTCTTGGAAGGTCATTGCTTTAAAGGTACATGCCACTCAGTAAGCCCAAAATGTCATTTATAGGAATTAAATAAGTGTATAACTGTGTCACTATTCACCAGTTCTAAACGTTACAAGTGCCCGCTATTACAGATATAATCATTTAGTAATATTTATT
The DNA here is from genome assembly GCA_029237695.1 of Conchocele bisecta. Lineage (NCBI taxonomy): Eukaryota > Metazoa > Mollusca > Bivalvia > Lucinida > Thyasiridae > Conchocele > Conchocele bisecta. Next base: position 48,581 of record JAQRGA010000354.1, on the reverse strand, counting down.
TTACTGATAGTGACGCGCGGTGGTATCAGGCTATTTTCATCATGTTCATATGCAAATGAGGTATGATATTTTTTAATTATTTATACTAAAGAAATGCGTCACCTGAAAAAATAATATTTTTGACAGATTTTAAAGTATCAACATTGCACATCATAAAATAAATACAGAGATTAAATAGTAATGTCCGTTAACATTTTAAGCAAACACGGTTATCGCCCCGGATATCAGTGTGTAAATTTACGTCTGATATAAAATGTATAATAATGCCAATCAGTACGTGGGTTAATGGCGCATAAATGTTTATTTTGCCAGGAAATGTCTCAGATGATGTCTCTGATGTAAAGAACATTGTGTACCTACTGAGTGGGCATGTACCTTTAAGTGTTAATGTAACTGCAACACCAACAATCAATCTAGTTTAATCTTGTAGTACCCTATGTTCAGTACTTTCAGTACTTTTATTTCCCAATAAAATTAATATTGGACCAACTTTCACGAAATAAAAAGAAGGCTTATTCTTAAATTTTGCTATGATTAAATATTATCGAAAAATATATTGTTTTTGCATTGTTTATATATAGACGTAACATTTGGGCAGCTTTCATGAAACAGACAGTACGTGTAGTTTCCTTTTATATCCAATTATCTGGTGCGGGTAGGAGTGTTAAGCGTATGGATTCAGAGGTTTGCCTATCAACGATTAACTGGTATGGCCCGATTGTCTGATTGCGGTATTGCACCTGTTTCCGATTGATTGCCCGAGCCGGAGCAGTAGGACATATCCGGATCAACCAATGAAGCTGCTTGATTTCAAGCATAATATTCATGTATTTTGAAATAAAGAAATTTACAAATATTGACAAGATGAGCTCAGGCGATAGTGTATATGGTCAATGCACAGCGGCTTTCATCGGTATAAGTAAAACAATAGTATGAAGAATAAAAACGTGTGTTCATCATGTGGCTGTGTAAAGTGGTTTAATTGCACGTATATGATGATACTAGGACGGCCGGATTGTTTATATGTTCACCATATACCTACATACATGTACATGCACATATAGAGAATACTAGCTTAGTGCCGTGAATGGGAACAAATATCTGGAAAGGCTCAAGAAACGGGATGGGCGAGGCTATGCCGAGCACATCCAGTTTCCGTGCCGCGCCAGATATGTTTTCCCATTCACGGCACTAACCTACTATTCTATTTATCCCGTCAACACCTACAAATGGCTGTGATATGCAAAAATAGTATTGACTGGATATCAGAAATGTTTCACGGCACCGTGTTTCACGGCACATACGCACTGTTTTGACGGGATAAATCGGATTTCCTATCTTGTTGCGTTCAACAAGATAGAAAATCTGATACTGATGTATACCGATATCGGTGAAAATTGAATCAACCCAGCAGTCGCTGTATCGTCATATATCTTCAATTAAACCACTTTACAGAGGGCCATGATGAAAACACATTTTTATTTTTTATACTATTTTTGTTTCGAAAAATCATGAAACAAACTAATTTAAGCGGTCCTAGTATCGTTGTAATTCTTCAATTGAATCACCTTTTTTATTTGTTATAGTATTTTTTCAAAAAAGATCCTGATATGCCCCTTTAAAGGTGCGCCGACTCAGTAACACAACATATTGTTTATGTGAATTAAATACATGTATAATTGTGTGACTACTCCACCAGTTCTAAAACTTACGAGTAGTATGCAGGTATAATCATTTTGTAATATTTATTTTACTGATAGTGACGCGCGGTGGTATCAGGCTATTTGCATATGCAAATGAAACATGATATTTTTTAATTATGTATACTAATTAAATGTGTCACCTGAACAAATAATATTTTCTTCAGATTATAAAGTATGACCATTGCACATCAAAATATATATACAGAGAATAAATAAATATTTGTTTCGATGATATTAAATTAAAGAAAGATTTAAGAATGAGCCTTCTTTTTATTTCGTGAAAGTTGGTCCAATATTGATTTTATTATGAAATTACAATTTCCTCATGCTAAATCCCCATAGACATCTTCACAGAGTGAATATGTCTATGGGGATTTAACATGGGGAAACAAATTTAATTTCAGAAATAGTGGACTGATTTTCAAAATTGAACTTTTGTTTTCTTAGTTACATCATTTCCAAGCTATCTAGCTAGATTTCGTAATCAATTTCCAATTTGTTTCGTTTTTCGACGCCTCCTCCAGGTTCTCCACCTCTTTTTTCCCCATGTTAAATTCCCATAGAGAACTAATTTTTCGTAACAAAATCAATATTGGACAAAATTTCACGAATTAAAAAGTACGGTCATTCTTAAATATTGCTGTAATTTAATATTATAGAAAAAAAAAATGTTTTTGCATTGTTTATATGGCCGTAAAATGTGGGAAGATTTCGTGAAACAGACAGTAGACAGAATTTTTTTCTGGCACCTGTGGTCTAACGTACATGATATACATGAACTGTGAAGCAAACCGAAGCTGGTCTTGAAATTCACACACCTGTGACGGATAAAATCGCGCCACTTCCATAGTGTTCGATGTTTATAGTTGTACGTCCGGTGGTCGGCACACCCTGTGAATCAGCTCAGGTGTAAGCTCCACCCACTTCTCTGTGAGGTATCTTTGTCCCACAATATCTTTGTCCCACACCAGTGAATATGATGGATACGTTTTCTCGCCCCTATATAGAACCTATTTGCGAATCTCAAAATGTGTATCTGACACAGAATAAAACTGAACTTTTTATTCGCTGAATGTATGCGACAGTTGATGCGTCCAATGTGTTCACCATGTCAACAAGTGGGTTAAAACAAAGTTTTCATTAAAGCAAAGTTTTCACCCACGAATTGGACGCTAATGCCAGTTCACTGGATCGTCACTCAGTGATCCGAATCTTCCGCATGTGCGATCATGGACAGACATATCATCAGAGACAAAATGTGAAGCCAATGAATAATGACAATATTATTTACGGGTGCTCAGTTTAGAGAGGTTCCACTGTGCCTGACTTATATTGTAGGACTGCCGGAGGTAGACACACCCCGCTCATGGGAAAACGTCTCTACACTTTACTGCATGTATGTAATGTAGAATGTTGGAACTGGACACTCTGGGGAAGGTCATCGTTTCACTGTGATCAACTGGAAAAGTGGGGCTTATAGGTTTTGTGACACTGTATATCCAGAACAGCCTGCGCATCCGCACATTCTGATTAGGATCTGCACTGCTCGCCATGCCATCAATGAAACATCCGTCATGTTTCTAAAAGCAATATAGATTGTTAGCAGACTACAGGAGTGTGCTATTCGATATGTTTGATAGCTGTAAATGTGTGAATGTAAGCACAGCGAGTTACACAACTAAGGCAACGTAAATACATGCGATATTGCCCGCCATTTGTGTTGCGCTTAGCGGTACCACTACAGGACGCGACGTCAGTATAAATCCTTATCCCACCGACAGAGAGCGCTATAAGTAGACAAAGAGCTACACATGTCATAGGCCCCATTTCTCCAGTCAATGTCACGTTTGTGGAAATGCTCAAAGTGTTGGAAATGAATATTACAGTCTGATGCTCATGAAACCTCAGTGTGTCAGTGTTGGGTATCCCTAATGGTAATGCATGTTCACGATCACAAAGCACCACACATGTATTAGAGTACACTACAACAACTGTAAACCGGGAATTCATACAATCCCCGTGTGTTCCACTTTGAACAGCCGTACTGATATTTATCCCGTCAACACAGTGCGTATGTGCCGTGAAACACGGTGCCGTGAAACATTTTTGATATCCTGTCAATACGACCTAATCACTGCGTATGAATATGTGCGGCGGCTGGAGTTATTTGTATTGCATTTCAAAGCTATTTGTAGGTGTTGACGGGATAAATAGAATACTAGGTTAGTGCCGTGAATGGGAAAACATATCTGGCGCGGCACGGAAACGGAATGTGCTCGGCAGAGCCTCGCCCATCCCGTTTCCTGATCCTTGCCAGATATTTTTTCCATTCACGGCACTAACCTACTATTCTGTATGTATGTGTGTATAACGGCAATGTATGTTCATACATGTCTGCATATGCATGAGTTACAGTGGAATCTCTGCAAACCGGGCACGCTGTGTATCTTACAGGGCGTCTTGTTTAGAGAGGATCAACATGGCACATCGTCTCACCAGTGATTGTAATATTTCATCTATATAATTTTATATCTCGAGATAGTTGCACAATAACATTTCTATATTTCGCTTATTTACATGTAGTACTAGATCGAACACGTGCTGTAATCAACATGTGATGTCGGATTTTCACAAATTGTTCAACAACAATGCTATTGTCAAGTTGGTGCATATACATGAGCAGTAATAAACTACATGTACGGATGTGTGACTGTGAGAACGTGGATACGGGGTACACTTGCACAAGTGCAGCCTCATCACAATCTACGCTGTTTGTCATTTAGTTAGCGAAGTTATCTTACTGCCGTCAGAAAACATTCAATCCAGTTGTTGCAAACTGTGAGTAGTATATAGGGAGTCAAAATGATACCACCTACGGTGGTATCATTTATAACCCTATATACTACCCCCACCACCCCCGAAAAACCAAAAATTGGTTAACGAGGAAATTATCTCCCGACAGCAAATCATGACAATTGGTGTCATAAATACCTCATGTTTTTTTTCACGTCCAATTGAACATATAAATCCCATAGGTTATATACGCCAGAAATAGAAAATCCGTGGCAAATCTGTAATGCGACCGGAGGGAAGAAGAGAAATGTTTGTTCAATTGGGATTTTGCATAATTCTATACGTCCGCGCGTGATAGTTTATATTTCCTATTTTCCTCCTCCAATATAGCTAATTGATTTCTACGATGTCGAATTGTAGTCCAATTATATTGGTGTCGTCCCCGACAGCAAATTTATGATTTCTTCTAATAAGTTTCCGATTTAAATGCGTCCTCGCGCAATAGTCTATATTCCAACACCATATTTTCCTCCTCCGATATAGCTAATTGGTTCCGTAGATCAGCAACTAATTCTACCAGCTCTAGTCTATCACGTTCCCTTTAGCTAATTGATTCCGTTAGATCAGCAACTAATTCTACCAGCTCTAGTCTACCACGTTCCCCTTTAGCCACAGGGCAGCGTAGGTGCTTATGTCTACAAAGAGTTTGTTTGGGCACTAACGAATTTACAAGGGCATCTGGGGCATTGAAATTGTGGGGGGACACAAGGAAACTTTCTACGTCTCGCTAGATGCCTTCGTAGATAGTCTTTACGCGTAAACGTTTTATAATAACAAGTCTCACACTCCATTATATATGTATATGTATATGTTTATATTCAATTGGACGTGAAAAAAAACTTAATGTTTTCACGACCAATTGAACAGATAAATTTCATAGGTTATACAAAAGTATATTACAGAAAATTTGATAACGTCAGAAACTAGAGCAGAAATAGAAAGTTTGAGAAGAGAAGCCGAATCTCTAGGGATTACTTATAGTAAACGGTTGTGAGTTAGGGGGTTGACAAAGCTGATAAACTCCACAAAGAATGAGGCGTTTATGAAGCGGTTTACCCGCGCCCACAAACGAGGAGCCTTTAATGATATATCCAAAGCAGAGGAAGTTGGTAACAGAATTCAAAAAGAAAGTATTGCGGGGTTAAGGGCTAGTGTAATTAATTCTAAAGAATTACCTTCAATCACCAATAATTTGTCTCAAATTAGACGCACAGGTGACCAAATACCAAATAATAAGAAAAAATCTATAGTACGCGCGATAGTGGAAAAAGGTGAAGAAATATTGGGTGCTCACGATGAAACATTGGAAAAGGTAGAAAATGGAAGACGGGTAGCTACATTATCCTTTCGTAAAAACATTGACATCAACGAGTCCGAACGCATGTCCGATAAACTCGCTCCGTATCTAACAACAAATTTTTATTTGAGATATTCATATTCTTACAAGCTAGAACATATGGAGGAAACTAAAAATGGAAAACCTAAAACTCTAATATTTCACAAAAATCTCGGTGGTAGCGAAACCACTATCATCAATGAAAACGTTAAAAAATGGCTGTCAGATAAGGAGCAAACACGAATAATGTCCGATAAAATAGACAGACCAAATACAAAGTGGAAGTTTGTAAGATGGGTAGAGGTTTTTGTAAAGCGAATACAGGGTAGTAGGGGAATAGATTTGGGACTACAATCCAAAGAAGCAGCAGGAGGAGAACTTCCAGAATGGTTGAGGAATAGAAAAGGTATGTATTCTTTAGATAAGTATAATGACGATCTTTGTCTGTTCAGGTGTCTAGCTATGCACCTTGATAAAAAGATCAGACCTGACAGATGTACAGAAAAAGCGGAAGAACTTAGTAAGCAATATTTTCGGTAGTAATGTTGTTTCACCAATTCCTTTTTCAGATCTAAAAAAAGGTTGAAGAGGTTTTTAAGGTAGGTATAGAAGTATATCAACCGACCAAATATGACGTATGGTGGTTGAAAAAGGTACCAGCACACTATAATGAAATAGGTAATAAACCAATGACAATAGGACTGTTTAATAATCACGCATTTCTGATAAAAAACCTTAAAAACCTATCTAAAACTTACGCCTGCAATAATTGTAAACAGAGATTCACAAAAGCGAGTAATATGAAGAGACACGGACCAACATGTATGAAAGGTGAGACAAAAATAGTATGTGATGGTAATTATTTAGAGCGCCCGCGTTCGTCGTTCGAGAAAGCGTTTTACCCAAAAGGTTCTAACAGTTATGGGGCGATCGATTGGATGTATTCTGTGGAAAAGCGGGAGGGAATTCACATTCACCACGAACAGTGCGGACACGGGGGTGAAAGATGGATTTTAGGAGCTCCAGTAGATGGATACTGCCAAGAAAACAATACCGTATATCAATATCACGGCTGTTACTGGCACGTGTGTGAGATTCATGCAAAGCATAGAAAAGAAGAACGCGCATCCACTATGAGAAGAGAAAAATTTATTAGAAGCAAATAATTCAACCTAGTAGTTATGTGGGAATGCGAATTCCAAAGAACGGGTAAAGATATAAAGATCGGTTGCGACACTACTCTTTATCCATATCAGATAGTATATGATTTTGAGGCGTATCTCAACCCACCTAATTCTAAAGAATTACTTAAAACGCTAGGTAATAGTTTAGAGTACGAAGCTGAGCACGTTCCGGTAAGTGTTAGTATAGGAGGTAATTTCTCAGGAACAGTAACTCATATTTGTGATAAAGATCCTGCAAAACTTATTGAAAAATTTGTAGAAGATTTGAAAGTCAGGGGAAAAGCTATAAGAGAAGAAGTGTGGTCAAGATATGGGTTTAATACAGAACATTTACGTAAAAACCAAATCGCCAAGATCGAACAGTGGATAGAGCAAGTGCCGGTTATAGGTTTTAACAGCAGTAAGTACGATATAAACTTAATAAAGAAATATTTAGTAGGCGAACTATCTGCAACAACAAAGAAAGTAATGGTTGGAAAACGGGCAAACGCGACAATATTTCTATTTACTCCGGAGTTTAGATTTCTTGATGTAATACTTTACCTAGGACCGGGTGTAAGTTACGATAGTTGGATAAAAGCCTACGACTGCAAAGGACAGAAATCTTTTTTTCCTTACGAGTGGTTCGATTCTCCAGACAAACTTGATTACCCAGGACTGCCTGATATAGAGAATTTGTATTCCAAACTATCGGGGAAAATGTTACTAGATGAAACAGAATTAAGTAAATGTCGTAGAATTTTCGAAGAAAAGAATATGAAAACTTTCAGAGATTGGTTGAAATATTATAACGATTTAGATGTAGCACCGTTCTAGAAGCGTAGAAAAAATGTGTGAATTTTATAAAAAACAAAGAGGTGTGGATATTTTCAAAGATGCGGTAACACTACCGGGTGTGGCTATACAATATGTATTGAGAGGAACCATTAAAGAACAAAACTCTATAAAGGTGGTTATACCGGAGGGGGCTCTATATGCACCAAAAGAAGAAACATACGAAATGATGAAAGACGCTCTAGTCGGGGGTCCATCAATCGTATTTACACGCTATGCAGAAGCCGGTGTTTCAAATATTAGATCATTTGGATCAAATGGAATTAACAAACCTTGCAATGCTATTTTGGGGTATGATGCAAACGCGTTATATTTATCTACGTTAAATAAAGATATGCCGTGTGGAAAAGAAACAATACATCATATAGATACCCACATAATCCTAAATTTATTAAAAAGTTTTGTAAAAGAGTTTTATCTGGAGACTGGTTTGGGTGTTTGCGGAGGTGGATATAGAAGTTCCACACAACTTAAAAGATAAGTTTTCTGAAATGTCTCCACTTTTTATAAACAGAGAAGTAGATGTTGATGAGGTTCCAGCACACATGATAAAATATTTGGAAGATACTGGAAGAACTGAGGAGGAATGGAAGAAAATTGGTGGGATCTATGTCGGCCACCAAAGTACTGCTGTACGCGCCACTATTGAAATGGTATTTAAAACACGGCCTAGAAATAACGGGAGTTCATCGTGTTATAGATTATATTAGTGGTAAACCCTTCGAATGGTTCGCAAAAGAAGTTACAGCCGCAAGACGAACAGGCGATGTAGAACAAAATAAGAAACCTGTAGCGGATATAATGAAATTATTAGGCAATTCGTGTTGTGGAAAAATGATAGAGGCAAAAGAGAGACATTTAAATACGACATATACACAAGACGAAACCTGTGTTGACAAAGCGTTAAGATCTGCATTATTTGATGATTTGGAAGAGATAGGAGATGCGTACGAAAATATCGCATCCCCGAAAACCCCGGTGTGCAGTAAAGAGCCCCTTCCACTGTGGAATAGCGGTTTATCAACTAGCTAAATTGAGAATGTTGGTAATTTTACTACGAATTTCTAGACAAATACGTAAAAATAGAAGACTTTGAATTAATACAGATGGACACGGATAGTATGTATATAGGAGTTAGTGGAAAAACGATAGAGGAATTGATTAGACTAACTTACTAGACGAGTTTGAAAAAGAAAAAAATAAATGGTTGGCTTGGGATAAATGGAGCGAAAGAGAGCCAGGACTTTTCAAAATGGAATTCAGCGGAGATAGGGCGATAGCGTTATCTAGTAAGTGTTATTTCGTAGAAAAATTAATTCAACTAATAAAAACTCTGCGAAAGGAATGTCCAAGAGAACTAACAATTTAAATTGAGATAGATATAAACGAGTACTAAGTGAAACTACAGAAGATGGAAAACACATTATGATGTGAGCGCAAAATAGAGGATTTAAAATGAAAGAACGGCGTTATGAAAACGTACTGTCAACAAAAATTAGGACTCTCGGCGTACTACGATAAAAGACGCGTGTTACCAGACGGAATACATACAGAACCTCTCTTGATTTAAGTAATCGGGGGTAGCTGGGTGTCAGAAGGTACCATAAGAAGTTCTTCGCGAACAAAACCGCGAGATGGACCATCAGCCAAATAATAGAGCACGGGCTCATCGGGTTTGGTAATAGATCGATCTAGATGATATATATTGAGAGACCACAAGGGATCAGTCGCGCGGCGGCTGCCACCTTCGAGCTCTCCCGGTTGATAGAGGTACCGGACGTCAATATCTGATGGAAGCGGCTGCTCCTCTAACCAACGGGTGCCCCGCGCGAGACGGCAGAGGGCTTGCTCGTCACCCTTTTAAACTTGATAGCATCTACGGGCTTCTTACCTATATCAATCTGGTCACCTCTCCGTTCAGTGCGGAGACCACGGCGGGCAGTCTGGCCACCCACTCGGTCGATTGCGAATGAGGGTCTACAAGTTCTTTGGCATATTGGTGTCCGAACAGCCTCTCAGCCAGGGTTCGATTGAACCGCTCCACGATCCCCTGGTCCCGGTGGATGTTGACGCGGCCGCGTCTGATAGAAACTGTGTGCTTAGACAATAGATGAGAGACCGCGCCCGTGAACTCGCGGCCAGGATCGACCTGAAGAAGATTCGGCCATTTGAGAGGACTCCTCTTATATATTCGGGAAAGAGCCTCGGCCACTTCCTTAGACTCTTTAGTGGCCAACGGCTCAGCCCCCTTATAACGACTCGCTACGTCAACGATTGTCAGTGCGTACTTGTACGTTTTGCGACCGACGCGATCGTGAGGGAGAAACAGGAGATCCGCTTGGTGAACTTGGTTCGGTAACGGCACGTCGAATTTCGGGCGCGGAATATTGTGAGGCGCGGGTAAATAGATCTGCCAGATGGCCTGCTTCTTGAGCCATTCCTTGACAGCGTTTTCTGAAACCTTGGTCGCCGCCGCGAGGTTCTTGATGGCCGCGAGTCCCTTCCAGTAGCCACGTGGGCTATAGTATGTATTCGACAGCTTGCGCGTTAGTTTGGTATCAAGTTTGCGCGTGTTCATCGTATGCGAAGTATTCTAATATATCGGACAATGTCCAACATGCCCTCGCCAGTTTGTCCGGTAACTGCGTCGTTAATAATAAACCTTTGTTGGAAGTTTCACTGCAGCCCCAATCGCGTTTGGGTTGGAACAGGAGAGGGGAATCTAACTCGGAGGAATCTAACATCCGCTTTGCGAAAAGGGTGGCCGCTTTTTCGTCCTCGCGCCACGTCTCGAGAGAATCTCGGGCCAGACGAATCATACTCTTTGCACCAGGTAAACGATGTTTTTGGGCAGTGTAGCCTACATCGATCATAGCGTAATAAAGTTCGTCAACTAACATCGTTCTATATATATATTTTTATAAAAAAAAATTGTTTTAATTAATTAATTAATTTAAAATCTCGATTGGATATAGTAGCCGACGAGATTCCCACGACGATGAACGCGATCTCGCGGTCTTTTTGGGCCTCTGACGGTACATAGAAATCTGAAAGTTGTGGCTCGCGATCCATTGGATCGAGACTTTTCTGTGGATATGCCAGCGCGTACTCGCGGTTGGCTTCTTCAACGTTATGGAAAGTTTGCGCGGCGTGATTCTCACGGCGCAGCTCTTCATTGACCCAGTCCAGATGGGCGGTTCGTTTTTTCGACCACGCTTCCTTTGCGCTAAATCGTGACGCTTGCGCTCCTCATCCACGTCCGATTTTCCTATTTTCGAGAATATAAAGTTGCTACCGCTGAACGCCAATGCGTTTACAAGTGCACCACCTATCATTATTCCGATCGAAGCCATTTATTTCCATATATTAGCTGGTAGAATTCCAGCTTTAACTAGATAATCTCGGGTGGTCCCAACTGCGCCCGTTACACCCAAGGTCACGAGCCCTACGTCTCTCACAGTAAAGTCCAATTTGGGAGCGGGCCCTCCTAAGACCATCTTTCCTGCTCGAGAATACACGATACTGAGACCCGATATCACCACGGCGTGATAAAGCGCATTCACTATCATTTTACCATCTTGTTCAGCCATTGTTATAATTATTGCATATAAAAGGGGTCGCGATCAATGTTTAAATGGGGCGCATCCAAATTCAACATTGCTGATGATTGGTGTTTCGTAACTTTCTTCTGAACACTGGCTGGTTGTTTTTCCAATCGGGATTGGTGTAATAGGGGGTATTTCCACACGCACAGGGCACCAACAACTGCCAGACCACCACCAACAAACCAACTCCAATTCGTGAATTGGGGTTCAGTCCAACTCCAACGGGAGTTGGTATTGGGTGACAAATTCAAAGAATTTGGGTGTGCTTCTAATTCGTGAATTGGGGGTGTTGTTGTTGTACTCAACACTGTTGAACCCGATTGCTCTGTCTTCAGATGTTTTGCTGTCTCCGTCCCCGATTGCAACGACTGTTTAGCCTCTCGAAGCTCGGCGAGTATTTTATCTTGTTTCACTTTTCGGGTGGCAGCCGCCGCCCGCCCAGCTGCCTGTCTTTTGGGATTTTTTATATGCGGTATGTCATCCAGTGGCGGAGTAACACTCGGGTTCGATTGTGTTGGAACAATCTGGTTCAACTCCGTCACTCTCGTGTGTGTGTCTTGTGTCATCATTTATAATATCAATATTAGAGCTTATAGTTCGTGGGCATATATGTCCAAATTGACAGTGTTTACCCGTGGTCAACGCGGTTGTCAGTGGAGCTAAGTACATTCCAAACTTGTGATAAATTGAGCAGCATGCCGTTCTAAGAGTGTGTCCTATAAAAGGGTCAGTCTCTAGATCGTGAATCAACCCTTCGGTGTTTGGTATAGGGAGAAGTATACTAACGGTGGTAGCGTACAAATGAATAGCCGCCGATCCAAGAGTTTTTGTCATCTCTGCTCCCAATTTGGATTCGTATCGCGCATACATTTTATTAATCTCCGCATCTGACATCTTATCCACCTGACAAACTGAGAGACGCCTACCTAGATAATGCTCCGATTGTCCCCCAGCAACCAGCGCAGCTAGACGCTCGCGTCGCGCCGCATTTTCATTCGGAGTCGTTGCACTCAACCCAATACCAACTGCCGTTGGAGTTGGAGTTGATCCCGATTGCTCTGTCGGATCATTATCTTTCAGAATGTTGGCAGTCGGAGTTGAGGTTTCTTCCATTAGCTGATCGAGAAGTTCGTCGCAGTTCATTTTTCTTAATTTTTTCAAAATTAGTAATTTAACTATTCTAACAAGTCTCATTACTTTAAGATATTGCCAAGCGCACCACCCGATACTTATGATCACCATTATGCTCGCAACAAAGCTCGCAGCGGAGCACCAAATTGTTAACATTGTTAACCATTGTTAAGCATTTGTTCAGCATTTGTTCAGCATTTGTTCAGTATTTGTTCAGCATTATTCAGCAATTGCTAAGCATTGTTAAGCATTGCAATAGCTTATTACTTTGCAATTTTCCTAATGTTTTCAAAATTATTAATTAATTGATAACTTTATAAGCAGTTGGTTGATCAGTCTTTAGCAGAAGCTTGGAGTGCTTAGTTTCGGAAAGCATCTGTCGAACCTCCAGGCGCTCCTCGCGCGTTGGGAAAACGTCATTCTCTCTAAGACAGTCATCGAATGAATCTCGGTCCTTGCAGTGAAAGAGGGCGACCCATTTCGTTTGCTCGCGCAGATCCTTGAGGACGGCGTTGTATTTTTGAGTGGAGATCCATACGCTTTGCCTCGCATGGCGGCCAGAAAATGCGAGCTCGGAGAGCATGTCCTTCTTTTTGGTCATCGCCGCCTTGGCTGAGCAATCGTCAATCACGTATAGGGTGGGCTCGCCCTGAAATATTTGGTATAAACCACGCAACCAATCGTGAAGCCTATCACCGGGGTCAATAACGTATACCTCAGGGTCGGTCCATATCCACGGGCGCCGCTGATAAGTATCGTTGTGCCGCACAGTGGGACATAGGATCACAATGTGACGAAAGGCATCGCGGTAGGATCCCTCGAGTAAGTCGAGGATGAAAACCGTTTTTCCACATCCTGTCTGCCCACATATTATGGCAGAGTGGGCATCTCCAATCGTGAATTGGTATTGATTGCTAGATTTCTTAATTAATTCTTTAGAATTATGTATTAATAAATCGTTAGATTTAGTAGATCGCTGATACGTATCGACCATCTTCGATGTTCAGTTGTGCGTCTGTAATTATATATAAGTACACGTTCAATGGCCCGGCTCCGTCCGCCTCTTTGGTTATCTGGATCGTCACACCCTCACTAGCGTTCTCAACTTGGCGTCCGCTACCGTGTATTTGGTCATCGTCGCTGGCTCGCATGTCTAGCCATAACGCGTATTTGGTATTCAGGAACTCCGCGAGGGATTGGACGCCGAGAGCTGCAGGTCTTTGGCAACTGCTGCAACCTCCGGAGAGCGCTTAGAGCCGGCAGCAAACTGCTTTCTTACTTCATCCCACTGCTGGTGCGCGCGAAGACCCGCGCTGTAGAGTTGATTGGGGACTCCCTCGATCGTCACCTCTACCTTCGTGATTTTGGGGTTATAGAATCTGTCGGTTTTTCTAGCACCGAGCGATAACCGAGCCTCCTCGAACAGCATCAGTATACCTTTCATCGAGCGGGCGGGTACGTTGACATTAATATTCCACAATGTGTCGCTTTTGTCTTTCGGCATCTTGCGATGGCGAAGAACTCGGTCGTAAAGTATGGCAACGCGCCCGGCGTACTGGGTTCTGATCAATCGCGCGAGTTCGGGCATCGTGACCATGTCGTACTCCAGCGAAACATTATCGATCGTATACGTCGATAACACGTCGCTGGCTATGATAACTCGGCCGTAGTCGTTGAACGTTAGTTCGTATTCGAGGCGGTCAGCCAAAGCACTCTGATAGTAGGGCATGTGGCTCTCCAGCAACTCAAAGTCGAGCGGGATGTAGAAGCGGTTGCCGTAAGCGCCGCGACCGCGTTGTCGCTCGCGTTGCCATCTACCTTGTTACCAGCCCCGATTCTAAGTCTGGTTACGTTCCTATTTCGGCTGGTGTCAATACCCTGATAGACAGCGTTTTCGCACTCTTGTGCCGTCTTCCACAGGTCCTGGTAGCAATGGTAGACGTCGCTGTCATCGATCGACATCACCTCATTACCAGAAATCTTTATCATAGTCTTCTTGACTATGGCGCGACCCAGGTTCTGAACGACGGTTCGGTCCGCGTCCGTCGACGTTAGCGAAATAGTGAAAGCGAGGCGAACAGTACCCGGAACAATGACGTCGTGAGTTCCGAGGTTGGGGAAGCGGACTAAGAGCTGCTGGTTCTGGTCGATCGTCGATGGGTTGTTCGTAATAACGACACTCTGTCTCACGCCTTTTGCCCCGAGGGGCTCACGCAGTCTGCGGTATGGATTGAGTTTGCGACCGTATTGACTCGAAGACATAATTAATGTTATTGAAACTATTAAACCTGTATTGTTTTGTCTTTAATATAATAATAATTATTAAAGATGGCTGGTCTCGATATTGGCATGGACGAATTAGATCACACTATGGGCGACCGAGAAGATTACATCGTCGATGATGATGACAACGATCCATATAGCCACGGAGAGGGCTTGGACGAATTAGATCACACTATGGGCGACCGAGAAGATTACATCGTCGATGATGATGATGAGGACGAAACGTCCTTCATAGAGCACCCGCACGAGGCGAGTAGACATTTCTAAACGTGGGAGGCCAAATCCAAAACTCCGACATGGGCGGGCGGTGCCAAGATTCCTGAGGGGATCTCCAAGAATGAGCTGGCGTCTAACAAGGAAACGAAAACTCTGGTGAAACGGTGGGAGAGTATGGTGTCTAAAAACGGTATCAAGGTCAAGTTGGAGTTCCACAGCACTAAAAGGGGAGACCTGTGGGTTAAATGGGGCAATACCTGGAAGTTGCTGACGCACAAGAACGACCCAAAAAAGTTCCTCAGCCCCAATTCATTGAAGCGATATGGAGTACTCCTCGCTCGAGCTCTCGGAGTGATCGACGACATTCAGGCGCCGCTGCCTACAAAAATGATAAAAACCCTACAGTCTACCGACGAAACGCTGGCGAAGACGGCCGCCACTATAGAAACGATCGAGCTCAGCGAGATCCCTCGCGTAGCCACCGACGCTATTAACACGATTGAAACCACGGTCAACGAAATAAACGGCACAAAGTTTGACCCACCGTTACCTCTTCGCGAACTCCGGGGACTCGATAAGGTTCTGCAAACAACTCGGGGCGAACTAGTCAATAACCTCTCCAAACTCTCAGCACTGGACAAACATATCGCTCTAGAAGAAAGAAAAATAAAGGAAGCACAGGGCGATAGAGAATCTATCGAGCTGATCAACAAACTCCTGCGGTCGTTGCGGGATGAAAGAGAAGCTCAATTGGAGGCTGCCTCGACTAACCGTGAGATGCTTTCCGGTCAATTAAGTCGGAGCCGCGAAACAATCTCGAGGGTCCTGCACGAGGACACTACACTCGGTGCGAGTATTCGCACTCTGTTCAGAGAGAAGGGCGTCACGATAATAACCGTCATCGCGGCTTTCAGCATGATTATATCGACCCTAATTCTATCTATATCGTCTCTAGTTCTATCTATCACGGGTGGTTCAGCACCAGCACCAGCTCCAGCACCAGCTCCAGCTCCAGCACCAGCACCAGCACCAGCACCAGATCCATCCGGTGGGGCCAAAGAATGGATAAAAAAACAACTAAAAGCCCTCGCCAATCTACTGGCTAAATTAGCAGGAAAGTTGGCTGCCGCGCTGCCTGGGTTGATCGGGGTCTCCTCTCCTTCTTGTTATCTATATTATCAAAAACGGCCGGATGGCTCGCCAATAATACTTGGGCTTTAATGTGGCAATCGCCGGTCTCCTATTATTCTCTGCCAGAGAGTTCCTACAACCAAAGCGTAAATAATCCGATCGCCACGAGGGCGATGACGAGCCCTAATTTCTCCTCCTCGTGTGTTGTGCTTCCAATCTCGATTGGTGTTTCCGCTCCTGTTCCAATTACGGTTGGATTAGGGGGACTCGATGGTGCATCCAATTTACGAATTGGGGTGGGTGTATCCAATCCAGGCACGATTGGATGAATTGGGGGTTTTATGAAATCTTTTTCAAATTTATTTGAATTTTCACCTCCGCTCCCGATCATGTTGGGGGTGCGCTTGATGATATCCGTGTTCACGTTACCGTTGTGGCCGATTTTTTGATTGACGGTGGCGATTACGATCTGATTATTGTAACCGTCAACCGGGTCGTCTCGTAGTATCATATTGCTCGGCGCCATATAAAGACCTATTACAAATACATAGTCTACTGGGGTGCTGGCATTCTGCAAAACGTCTTGATAATTCTGGATCGCCTTCTCCAGGTCCACCCTAGCTGAGATGGCGTCCTCTACAAGTGCCAAGAATTGTTTTTGTGCATCAAACGCTGTTCCCGTGCCCAGTATAGAACTGCGAGTTTGCTTCTGTGCGCCGAGGATGGCCCAGACGTATGTGCGAATGGAGTCGTTGACGCGAGTAACCCCGGCCTGCGTGAACCCTATACCCTTATCTAACATAAATGTACCCCACGCGTTCTGAACCTCAGCAGCCTGCTGTATGTAATCGACGTGAGCCAGTTTCGGAGGTAACATTTTACAAGAAAACACGCCACAGTGCCGACCTCCAGACACTTCCGGCCCGAATGTCATCGTCGCGGGGTCAAAATTCCCGGCGTTCCGACTGACGATGTGGTCGCCGGAGTGATCGTGTCTAAAATCAGTCTGCGTCCAATTCCCAGACTGGCCCCGAATGAGAACGTCCCCGAGGCTGGTGCTGGTAGGAAATGCTTTCTGTCTCCAGTCCGCGTCTTTTGAAACGTTAAATTCGTTACACAGTCTTTCAAACGCCATACGGTCGTATGCGTTGGAAATGGGATCCCAGGCGTCGTCTTGAGGTAGTGAAACACCTAGTTCTTTGAGAATCCTCCTAATAGTATAATACGCATGAAAGTTGTAGACACTTCGGAGCATGACATTCTTGGATGTCAGATGGTCTTTATATGAAACTCCACACCCGGCTGTTGCGCACCATACAGCGAAATTTATTTGGTTCTGCCAAAACTGCATCGGTGTTGCTTTCCACCCGTTTACCGCCTCCATCGTAGTAATCTTGGGTAGCCTATATTGTTCAAAGATGTTAGGAAAATTGGTGGCAAAGCCGCGTCCGTCGGTCTAACCGTTACGGTTGGGTGTACAAGGGGTTAACAAGTCTTTTTGCGTGTATTACCTCCGACCGCGTACTTTACATTAGAGTTAAAGCTAAATGCTTTGGTATCCATTGAAGATATTATTATGTTTGCTACTATAACTAATGTTCAAAAAGAGAGTTGTGAACTTCAAAAATTAATAGACAACTGCTGCGGAAAACGCCGGGTAGGCCTTAGATCAATCACGTTCACGGTTGGGTGGAAAAACATTGAAATGGACAAGGATATCTCCGGATTAGAACGGCCAGAGGTTATCTTTTCCGTAGATGGTCTAGATCTAGAGACCGCCGATAGTCCTGCAGAAGTAGAGAGACGCATTCGGGAATCAGCTGTCGCAGTACGTCCTGGCCTTTGGGGTTTCAGAGATGTCCAAGCTTTAATCGCAAGGAATATGCCTGATAATGTCACTCTCACAGTCTCAAAAGCCACGGGGATTGCGACATTGTCCGTTGATAAAAAAATAAAGATCACTCCGGGGTTGGCCTCAATGTTAGGATTTAAATTTGCACCCCCTTACAACGAGGATGAAGGGCGAGTGTTCCCGTTGCACTTTGTCTTCCCCGTGGGTTATCACCGCGGCGATACCCCAGTAAACTTCGCCTTCACGAAAACTCTCAGGGTGCACCTGGATTGGGTGAACACATCGTACAACACGGTAGACGGCACTCCCAGCACATTACTGAAAACTGTGCCCGCCAGCGACTGTTTCTATGGCGAGACTGTGACCTTAGATTTCCCACACCCCGAGATGAAAGTTTTGGAATCGGGACACATCCACGAGTTGAAGATTTCTATTCTTGATGATAAAGGGCGAGAGTTGAAGAACGATTACCCGATTTCGGTAGTCCTAGAAATTTCAAATTGATTAATAATTTTGAAAAAATTAAGAAAATTATTTAGCCTTCGCTTTAAATCTCTTCTCTTCTCGTTTTTTTGGCTTAGTGGGATGTGTCACGCTCACATCTCCTCCACCCCATCATTGGACCGATACAGCGGACCCTCCTCTTCATTACCTCCATCCGCTATAATGTGTAGAGCGGCCAGAGTGAAGTACATGTGGCGAAACCTATCTCACTGTTGAGATATTAGTGCCGGCGTCCCGACAATGAACTGTGTTTAGTCTCGTATATAAACCTAACTTTGTTGGTGAAAATATATAATATTTTATTAAAATTAATTAATTAGTTCTGTTTTTAATAATTTTTTCAATATCTTTATAAGCGATATCGTAGAAATGTATATTCGTAAATAAATCGTTGGATTTAAACAATTTTAATATAATACACCTTAGTTTCATATCCGATACGCATTATCCGTCTTAATGTTTGTATTTGCCTCTTGTATAGTTGACATAATTGCCGGTATAATATTGTAAATGCAACGTTTTTATCGGAGCGTAATAAATTACGCTGGTATTTCATGTATTCGATATCGCCTAGTGTTCTTATTTTATATAATTAATATATAGGATTATAACCCCCATAAGCTTCGTAAACTTCTTCAACACAGTTATTAAAAAATTTCAATTCCAATTGTATTGTATTATCCATTTTCTCTAATAGTTGTTTTTTTTCTGTTCAATTTCCAATTTCTTCTAATAATTTTAATTTCCAATTTCTTCGTTAAAAGCGATATTGTAGAAACGCATATCCGTAAACGAATCTTTGATTTTAAACTGTTTTATAAAATTAGTTTGATAATGTTTCGGTAGTGTTTCTCCGACCCTATTTAGTCGCTTCATTACATAAATTTGATACTTATACCGGCGACATAATTGCCGGTTTAATATTGTAAATGCAACGTTTTTATCGCAGCGTAATAAATTACGCTGATATTTCATGTATTCGATATCACATAGTATTGTCATTTTACCGTGTTTTAATACTGTAGAAACAACAGCGTAAAATTCTTCATCCAAGTCATTACAAACGTCCAATTCGTTGTGTATTTTATTATCCATTTTGTTATAATATTTTATTATAACGTATTAAATTTATATGTTCAATTGGACATGAAAAAAACATAAGGTATTTACGACACCAATATAATTGGACTACAATTCGACATCGTAGAAATCAATTACAGTAGAACTTCGATCGCTCGAACCGGCAACGGAATCGAGTTTGAGTTCGAGCGATGCATAGTTCGAGGGAATGAAGTTTCAAAAATGTACTGTCACATTCAGTCAATAAAGTCACTTATGTGAATATATGAGATGACCGATGTGACATGCCATTGTATAAATATACAAACGGAAAATATAAACGAAACAATGTCAGTATACAATTATAACACTATAAATTAACGCCTGAAGAATTCCATGATCTCGGTTTGTTTGTTATTGGCACATCTTCTGTCAAGGTTAAATTTAAGTAAACGTTTGTTCATAACACATAGCGTGGACATCATAACGCCCGTAATTCACGCCGCTATTGTTTGCGATTCGTGATTTAATGTCATCCCGCGTCAAGGGAAACTACTCAACGCGACCGCCCGCAATGGTGGAATTCGCACCTCGTTAGACAAACAGCTGATGACAGACTTACCTGTTCGAGTTATTAGCGGTAATTACCACTGTTTGACCGTCCACGGGACTAATCCACAGGTTCGACTGTTCGAGTAATTCATAGTTCGAGTTTAAGGTGTTTTATTACATGAATTATATAGGAAATTTGCCGGGACTGTCGAACCAGTTCGAGTTTTCCATGGTGTTCGAGCCAGACCTGTTCTAGTTATCGAAGTTCTACTGTAGCTATATTGGAGGAGGAAAATACGAAATATAAACTATCACGCGCGGACGTATAGAATTATGCAAAATCCCAATTGAACAAACATTTCTCTTTTTTTTTTCCCTCCGGCGCATTACAGATTTGCCACGGATTTTCTATTTCTGGCGTATATAACCTATGGGATTTATATGTTCAATTGGACGTGAAAAAAAACATGAGGTATTTATGACACCAATTGTCATGATTTGCTGTCGGGAGATAATTTCCTCGTTAACCAATTTTTGGTTTTTCGGGGGTGGTGGGGGTAGTATATAGGGTTATAAATGATACCACCGTAGGTGGTATCATTTTGACTCCCTATATACTACTCTGTGTTAGATGTATTTTGTCAGTCGACGGATAGGGTTCATCATGTCACCCGTATATTGCCTATATTGTATCGTACGACTAGTCGTTGGCGCCGTCCTAATAGCTGTAGCATTGTAGTTAGTGTGAGATAACATATTACGTCGCCTTCATAACTGGAGCAGATATTTGAGACACGCCCCAAACTATCTGCTCCAGTGATGAGGACGGCGTCATCAGCAGGTGGGATTCTACTCACGTGTATATATTGCAACAACATTGACACAGATTTAGTGAAATGTGGCTGGCAGTGAGCGGTGTGCGTAATGTACACCAGTTGAACACACAATACATGCATAGTGTGAGGTATGTTACAGGGCAGCCAATCCACCATTCACAGCACCCAGATTATTCACGGTGTGCGGTTTACAGAGGTTCCGCGATCTTCATCTACGTGTTCACCAATGTGTTGTTATCTCTAAACCGGAGAGGAATGACAACACCAAAACATTTATTCATCCAATGTCATATGTCCAATGTTTGTATATAAATGTGACCCACCAGACATACAGGTTGAATTAGCGACAAGTGAAGACCCAGATTAGCCTGCGCAAGGGTTTTGCGACCAATGTCCGTACATTCTGATCTAGATCTACACTGTTCGCCATTATATCAATAAAGCGCCTGACATGCTTTAATCAATCAATATTGATAGGTATCGACTTACTGGGAGTGATATTTGATCAGGAGCTACACATAAGCCCCATTTCTCTAGTCACAGCACATATCAGGGTGGGCTGGGAGTGAATGTCACACCGACCCGCTTCTAACTACGTGTTATCTAAATATCAAGTAAATGGGTCAGTGGGTCAGTGGAAGAAGAGGGCTACCTCCGTCATGGATTACTGTCTCTTTCACAGAAACCTGTCCGAGTTTTTGTACACTTGTTCATATATATTAATATGTATAGTATCGACTAATAGGAATTTGGCGGTAATGGCATGTCCGTTGAACCAGCGCTAGAGCGAAATGCAAACTTCGTCTTCCGCTCCTGCCTATGGACGCCGTCAGTGTCGCCCTTATGATAACGCCCGATAGAAACAGAATAAAGTCATTGTAAAGTGGAAGCTATCAACAACGGTAATGGAAATAAAGCGCAGTGAATAATCTAGTGTCGACCATGATTAACCACTTATGTTCGATAGCGGTATTCAGCATTAGTCACTGATGGTCTATCATGGCGAACAACGTAGACCGTGATCCCACTGCACTTGGTTGCCATGATCGTCACAAGCATCGTAAATTCGGCCAGCATGACACAACCAGTAGAATCATCTCAAAATCCGCCGGAAGCGGCGTACCGGAATGCGGTCACTGAGTATAGCACACTCGATTCATCTCTACAATGGTCAATATAGCAATACGCCCCTTATTCTGATGCGGTAGAACATGCTGAAAACACATGTTCGTTTAGTAACCGGTGCAAGCAATGTGCGCCGGTTACTAGACGAAAACTGCCTTTATGTTATATCTCTAAGGAAAGTGAGTGGCAATCCTCGTCAGGAAACCGTACATTTTTCTACATGAAACATTTTACGTCCGGTGCGGAGAGCAGAACCAGTGATTGGTGAATGTATGAAATACTGGAGACGCTATATGGGAGATAAAACCCATAGACATGTACGGCCACAGAAGCGTGTTACGGCTGACAGTGAAATGTTTTAATCATACATAAAATCGTACCAATTGCATCAATAACACACCCAAAGATTGGGAAACGTCTCCTCATTATATGCACACGGCAGCATGCCATTCCCTCTGTATGTAATGTCGAATGATTGGCGGTAAAATCTGGCATATAATGGGACGTCTGACATGATCAAATAACACACTCCTGTAGCATGATAACGATATATATCGCTTAAACGTGAA
Organism: Conchocele bisecta; assembly: GCA_029237695.1. Lineage (NCBI taxonomy): Eukaryota > Metazoa > Mollusca > Bivalvia > Lucinida > Thyasiridae > Conchocele > Conchocele bisecta. Next base: position 25,808 of record JAQRGA010000354.1, on the reverse strand, counting down.
GGACGAACTACGGACATACGATGGACGGACACCCGGCCGTGACGATGTGGATGTGGATGTACTGATATGGGGCTACACTGACTAAAACATCTTTATATCGTAACATTGTTTTTCGTTTTTTTTTGTGTGCCGACATTGATACACGGTTGTGATGATATTAACTAACAGTTGACGATGGCTACATGTTGATGTGTAGCTCAAAGTCAACCAAACATTTGGCACAGGACAGACAACATTGATATTCATGGGATGATCAGGGTCTACGTGTTCAGCAAAATTTCATCAGGATCTGCACTTTATGAAATTTTCTATTTTTTAGAACAAAACATAGCCCCTTTTCATAAATGTACTAGTCTGAAAACATGGATTAATGACGGTTTGTATTGGTCGGAAAATTACCATATCACAGTCCATTCCAGTTGCTTAGTGTTGAAAGGGTTGAACATATTATAGAAGAGGATTTATAGCTGGTTTCCGAGGTCGGACACAACCTCGTATGGAAACAAACTGAAATATCTGTTGTTTAACGCCCAAACCTAATCATAAATTCGTACGGTACCAAATGAAGAAATGGCATTTGATCAGGAGCTACACTGGTCACAAATAACAATAAGCCTAATTTCTCCAGCCGTAGCAACAACTATCCCCGCTATCCTGGCAAATGACATAGAGAAATAGTATGTTGCTGCCATCAATTGGAAAATGTCTGGCCATGCTAAGGAAACGGGGGGGGGTGGGACAAGGCCTGATCAGACTACACAGATGAGAATGCTTTGTGTGGGTGCTACAACCACCTGTAAATCAATATTTGCACTCGTCATGCCAAGGGTAGCATTAACTTATAGTTCTGCTTTTAGAAATCATGGCTTTTAATATAATTTAAGAAATGTCTAAAATTCTCACAATTCTATAAGAGATTTACTGACGCTCAATCTCACTGTATTTTTGGCATTTCACAACAATCAACCAATATATAATATGGAATAATTTAATCTGAAATTTCTCTGTAATTATATTGAATCGCATTTGTAGCTTTCGAGTAGCGACTTAACGAGAATAATAGAGCGCGACAACTTTAAGTGCTTCGGCATGTCTGATGTAGTTTGTGACAGACTGGAGAAACAACGGAGCTTATGGAATATGCGACCTGTGTAGCTTCTGATACAATAGCACACTCCTGTAGTCTGATAACGATCTATTTTGCTTGACGGGTGCTTAACTTGATGGATGGCGAACCGTGCAGATTCCTGATCAGACTGTCAGTGGATGCACAGGCTGATCTGGATCTACACTGTTCGCAAAAACATAAGCCCCATTTCTCCAGACATATTATTAAAAATATGCATGTGCAGTCATTGATCTATTTTCAAGTATGTTGAAAAACAATTTGAAATGGAATGAAATGAAATTTTAGTAATTTCCAATAAAAGCATTAAAATCTTGCACAGATCACGACATTAGCATCAGAAAGATCATCATACTCATACTGTTTTGTGTAAATTAAAAAAATATATCCAAGATGGCCGCGAAGGTTTCTAGCTTCAGCTGCACAATTGTGGTGGGAGATACGACACATTGTTAACTGCAATAGAGAGCGGGGAACAAACTTGCAGATGTCACAGAGTTACTGTATGTAGGTCACAATTCGTGATTTCTAGCCCATCTCTGTTCCTTGTTAGGAGAATTTATGCGGAATTGTTGATCTTAGAATATGTCCAGATACCACATGACTTTTGTCGTACAATGTGACTGATGGACTTGTTTTAATGGTATATCGGTCGGAAAATGCACTTAACATGATAAAGTGATTATACTACCAAACAAACTCCACGTGCCTTTTTATGACCCCGCCACCGAATGGTGAGGGAGGCTGTGGCCAATCCACGATCATTGGCCCCAAACTAAACCCCAGGTCAATGTCTGAATTAAATTTATGATTGAACGTTTATGGAATTGAACGTGTTTAATATGAAAACAGTTTGAATCCTCCCCCGTTTGTATTTTTAATTGTGCCTTTTTTTTTTATTTTTTTTTTGGCTGCCGAATGTGGACATTCGTGTGCTGACAGGCCACATTTCTTTTGTTTTTAGTAAATTACCATCATTCTTTAAAACGTAATGTTGATGAAATTAAACTCACATTCAAATAGGCTTATTTATTATAATACAGGACTACTTGTTATTTTGTTTGTGTTCTACATCTCAGTTGAACAACCGGGTTATGTATTATATATGCTATATACATGAGGTAAGTCAGGTGACAGTCATATTGACAGTAAGATGTTTGTTTATATCGTCCCTTCCTATCTTACAATGCAACGCAATACGGTCAATATTTGTTGCATGTTGACGTCGCGTGAGCTCATATTAGTCATGACGGAACTACGATCCACATCGCAAAAAATACTTCGTTCTAAATCACCACAATAATTTGCTTTGTTTATGTATATGTTTTGTTTTGAAGGCGCATATCATAAAAGGGTTATTTGATTTTTCGGGTTTTTGCAGCGTGCGATATTGCGCGACTTTAGAGGTCACACAAAACTAACAAATAACAAACATCATCATAGGTCTGAAATGGAGTGTAATGACGTGTATGGAATTTTTATACAAAATGAGTCAATGTGTGGCAAACACATTTTACATCATTGCTGTAATTTCTTAATGCATGTACATATTCAATACAAAATGGGTAGTAGGTGTGGATGTCACCCAGCCAGTAACTTCCGTCCGGGGAGCCACAAAGTATCGCCATGGAGACGAGCGCCATGAAGGTGTGTGGCAGCTTCTCCGCACTCACTTGTCCGGTGTAACGAGCGACGCCGACTTCTCCGACAGTTTGAGTTAAAGTTTTGGAAAATAAAATAATTGTGTATTATGCCACATATATATAATTAAATACAACTGGTCAATTACGGCAACTATCATCATTATATGTTAAATGCCAATCGACACGACACTGAATACATGAGTGTATCGTCATGTGGAGCGTCCAACCAGATTCATTCATAATTCACCCTACTTTTCTCAGCCAATCGCAGGACAGTAGTGTGCTCCATTTATTTCACATATTATTTGCAGTTTAAAAAATCCCCAATTTTTAAGTTGTGTATTACCACAGTTAATGATTAACTGAAAATGAAAAACCAATGCTCGGATGTGACATAGCATTGTACACTTGTCTGAACTATAAGTCAGTTATTTTCCACATGTTGGATTTTTTTCAGGGACTAAATGATGCGGTCGCCTCGATATTTAATTAACTTTACTAAAAACAAATTTGTGAACAGGAACTTGTACATATTGTTGATTGGGTCATCGGCTGAGACAATCTACCTTAGAGGAACTATGTGGCCCTTGTAATGTTTAAATAGTAGTTGTCTTCCAATTGCCTGCTTACATCTCACAATATACTATTTCTACTATCAGGTGCCCGTTTCACTAAACTTCGTAAGACTAAAATGTTCGTACGTGCAAATTTAGGATCGTCTGGAACTTTCGATTGATGGATTTACATTTATTGAACATAGGCTGCATATATGCAGCCTATGCTCAATCAATGTAAATCCAATAATTGTTTACAAGAAAACATTGTTAATGTGAAAATTTACAGAATATCAATAATTTTGCACTGACATACATGTTAGTCGTACGAAGCTTAGTGAAACGGTCCCACAGATTTTCATAATACATGTATAATATTACGTAAACGTCATTTATACGCCAAGTGGAAACGAATGGGACGACTTTTATTTGTTTTAAATTCTACTTTTCAACACATTTTTAATTTAAGGTTCCAATGTCACCTCTACGCGAGGTAGTAATGAAGGCGCAGCGATGCAAATAGGAGTGACGAAATATCTCTAACTAGCCACCAAAATTCTAAGTACATAAACTCAATATACATTACATTTACATAGCATTGCAATTAATATGTAGTGCAACCTATTGCTTATACAACGGAAAACGTGCAGCTACTGACCACCATACATATGCCGGGTGCACTGAGTACGTCTGAAGTACAGACTTCCTGATTACAAGTACATGTAGTCTCTCGTGAAAGTCGCACGAAATGTCGGCCAGTAAGTTAAGTATAACGGTTCGACGCTGTGCTAGAATGTACACACAAACCCTCTTCTCAACTTTCTGTGACTGGTGAAATTGGGCTTATGAGATTTGTGACCAGTGTAGCTCCTGATCAAATAACACAAACCTGTAGACCTGAGTTAGAAGCATGATGTAAGCCCCATTTCTCCAATCACAGACACAACTATGCAAGTAAATGTTACAAATTAATAAAAATGTTCTCCAGTCACAGTCACATGTGGTTGTGACTGGAGCAATGGTGCTTATGAGTTTAGCGGCCAGTGTAGATACAGATCAGCCTGTGCATACGCACTTCAGCTCGGTCATGCTAGATGACAATACTACAATAATACGATGTTTTGATGGAGATACAGCGATGCCACTACGACGATAATATGGTAGCACGATAAAAAGAACACGATGCTATGATAGTACGATGACGATACTTTATTGTAGTGCTGTTATCGTGCTGTCGTGGTATTGTCATCATAGTATTGTGCAATCATCATCGTATTGTCGTGGTATCGTAGTGTCGTTATTGTATCGTACCAAGTGTCTTTGTTTTAGAACGGTTCCACTGTACTAAATGATAAATCACAAATGTGCCTACTGTTTTTCATCAACATAATTCATATACAGAGAATACGCAACTAACGTTAGACTGCACCGTGCCGTTCGGGTATATATACAGGAGCCGGGTGGAACGGTCACGTCATGAAAGTTAGACTTCTTCTCGTTGAATATATACATGTCGAGGAACCAGAGCTGGTCCATCAGTGAGGTATCGAGTTCCAGTCTGGTCATGTTGGCGGTGGGTGTGTACGCCAGTCGACCGTCGACCCACCGCTCACGGAGGACCATGCTCATGGAGTATTCCTAGAATGGAACGAATCTTTGTAATGAAGATGCTATATCCAGTGAAACCTCTCTAAACCCGACAACCTGGGAGCTCCCCAGGGTGTCCGGCTTAGAGAAGCTTCACTGTAAATCATGCAGTGTATCATTCTGTGCCATAGTTGTGTGCTATGCGATCACGAACAGGCATTATCACCTAAGATAAATGACCAAGAAACTAATCAAACATAAGATCCAAGGTGTGTTATTGGTGTCCGGTTTAGAGGGGTTCCATTGTATGTGGTTGTGGCTGGGGATACGGGGTTTATGTGTGATGCGACCAGTGTAGATCCAGATCAGCCTATGCATCCGCACAGTCTGATCAGGATCTCCACTGTTCGCCATTCCATCAATGACACATCCGTCATGCTCTAACAATCAATCTAGATTGTGATCAGGCTACATGCGTGTTATATCAGGAGCTACACTGGTCAAAATTTACATACTCCTCATTTCTCCAGTCACAGCCACATATTCGGACATCTGCGTAATTTCATTAAATACGTTTACAAAATATACGATATTTTTCATAAATAAAGTCAAAACTTGACAGAACTTTCAGAGTACACGCCGAATATTATTCTGAATGTATTCTGAAAGTTTGTCAACTTTTGACGACACTGACGGAAACTATTGTAAATTGTGTAAAACATATTTAATGAAATTACGCAGATGTCCGAAGGTACAAACTCGCATGGCGTGTCTCATATTATAATCACAGGTGGATAAAGCGTGGCAGGGATGGTACATTGGTTTGCAAATCCTGATAATGTTTAGAAACCAGCAGAAAGTATAATTACTACATGTATACGGTGGGGAGGGTAAACAGTAAGAGGTTTCTACAATACGACTACGGAGTTTCTAACTGTTAACAAACCGCATTGACAGTCGATGCTGACATACTAAATTTTAAAAGAGTGTGTTTGTTCATGCTTAATGAACTATATATTAATACGCGCAAGATGGTATCATTTAATGAATAACCTTGATTGCGGCTACGGCTGGAGAGATGGGGATTATCGTATTTGGTAATATTCACAAGTTTGATTTTCTAGCACACCCCCGAATGCGGATAAAGGTCAAAACTATTTGCCAGAGACGTTACATGTGCTCCAGGCAAACCATGCAGTGTCAGTTCAGACTGCGCAGATGCGCAGGCTGATTTGAAACTGCACTGGTTGTAAAATTCATCAGCCCCATTTCTCCAGTTTCTCCGGACGGTACTGGAGGTTTTGTGGAGTTACGTGTCCTGCAACTACGTGTATTCTGGCTAAAGTGTCCATTGTGATATAGTTTTTACAAATTCAAATGCGAAAAGCAAAAATTAATTTCACCTTTTCACAAAACTACAAAAAAATTACAGAATTTCTCCATTTTATTTCATATTACAGCGACTTCTCGCGATTTCACAAACATGCGTTTATTTTCAAAAAAGAAAATGCAAATTTTCAACACGGAATTTCGTGTTTTCGCGATTTCCCCTTTCACAAGGTCGAAAATCGCAATTCGAAAACACGTCAATTTAATATTTTCACGTATTATGACGTATTTATGAAAATTATTAATCATCACTATATGATGACTTTGGATCTGTTATGTGAGCCGCAGTGCCAAAAAAAATGTTTTTTTTGCAGCCTGCGCATCGATACTTTTGTGTTTAAGTAATTGAGGAGACTAATACATGTTCATGTATACTAATGATGATATTCATATCCATATCCGTACTAAGGTGTACTGATCTTTATACACGCAATAAGTCAATTATTCAAGGATAGCCATGAGACAAGCCATGTGATTTGCTACCTAAGAAGATGTACGATTTTTCATGAAAGATATTTACAGAAACTGACATTACAGAAATGACGAAATGTTCACAGCATATGTAAAATGCTACAATAATTCGTCAACTTTTGACGTAATTTACGGAAAATTTCGTAAATTTTGTAAATATTTTTCATGAGTTACGGCACATCTGTTTCGGCACAAAATCATATGTAGGCCTGTAATGTGCCTGTCTCTTAAATTATCGCCCGTATCGCAACACTGTTTGTCGAAAATACTGATTTCGGTCATCGGTCATCGTTTTCGCAAATCACGTCGAAAATTGTCGATAAATAGATTTAATTTCACGTCAGCTCTGAATGTGTTGTCAACTTTCGACGTCACTTTACGGAATGTATCGCATTTTCTCGAAATCAATATGGGCAATGCGATACGGGAGGTATTTTCAGAGCCAGACCAGATGTATTAAGATATCAAATATCAACCAACGTGTGGTTGTAACTTAAAAAATAGGGCGTTTGTGATTTTATGACCAGTGTAGATCTGGATCAAATAACACACTCACGTAGCCCGATACCGATCTATATTGTCTGTTAAAGGCATGACGGGTGTTTCATGTATGCACAGGCTGACCTGGATCTACACTGGTCGCAAAAACGCATAAGCCGCATTTCTGCAGGGACAGCCATAAATAACCATCAAATTAGAGAACGCGTATAACATATCTGTCAGATACATCTTCAATGTAATCTGTGTCACTTGGCTTTGGGTAAAACACTGCTGGACTTCTTCAATACATGACTTTGTGCGTGCAATCCCCGCCCTAGGTATGTACACAACAAACGTCATAAAGTAGTTCTATGTTGGTCTTCGTAGTATTTCGGATGAGACTTGAAACCGTCTCTCTCTCTCTCTCTCTCTCTCTCTCTCTCTCTCTCTCTCTCTTTTTCTTTCTCTCTCGTATATATATAGGGAGATAAAGATGAGAGAGATGGATACTCAAACCTACTCACTCTCTCTCTCTCTCTCTCTCTCTCTCTCTCTCTCTCTCTCACTCTCTCTACTCTCTCTCTCTATCTCTCTCTCTCTCTCTCTCTCTCTCTCTCTCTCTCTCTCTTTTTCTTTTCTCTCTCTATCTCTCTATATATAGGGAGATAAAAAGAGAGAGAGATGATAATACTTTCAAAACCGTCTCGTCTCTCTCTCAACCTCTCTCTCTCTCTCCTCCTCTCACCCCTCTCTCTCCTCGCTCTCATCTCTCTCTCTCCCCCTCTCTTCTCCCCTCTCTCTCAAATCTCTCTTCTCTCTCATCCTCTCTCTCTCTCTCGTCGTATAGTATTGAGAGAGAGAGAGAGAGAGAGAGATAGCGAGAGAGAGAGAGAGAGACGAGGCCTGTTTTCAAGTATATAAAACAATTTAATGACCTAGCGTTTGCTGTGACTTTAAACATGTTTCATTGTTTTTTCTGTGAAGGCTTCAACATTGACAATGTAGTACAATGGAACTTCTCTAAAAACCGGACAACTGGGGGACCTCTCAGGGTGTCCGTTCAGATATTTCCACTGTAATCCGGGTAATGAAACAAATCAAGACATGACAACTTGTATGTTTTGCAGTCATGAACACACAGTATTAATTTATTAACAGGAGAACACGCAGGAAAAGGAACGTGCTCTCTGAATCAATCAAAATTATCAGTTGAATGTTTTGTTTCTTTCAGAGTTTACATCGACGATGACGTCATGGGTGCAGTACATAGCCAACGAGATGTCCACGAATCATTGACGCAGACCAGCATGTACCGCCCTCTGACCACACCACCGCATGAGTAAATTCAAACAAACAATCAATCAATCAATCAATCAATCAATCACTCACTGACTCATTGACTCACTGACTCACTGACTCACTGACTCACTGACTCACTGACCCACTCACTAACTCACTGACTCACTCCCCATCCACCCAACAACCCACCCACCCACACTCAATAAATCACTCACTCACTCACTCACTCACGCCCCCCCCCAACTCACTCACTCACTCACTTCACTCACTCACTCACTCACTCACATCACTCACTCACTCACTCACTCACTCATCAGTCACACACTCACCTCACTCACTCACTCACACACTCACTCACCTCACTCACGTTCACTCACTCCACTCACTCACTCACATCACTCACTCACTCACTCACTCACTCACTCACTCACTCACTCACTAACACTCACTCACTCACTCACTCACTGGGCACACACTCACTCACTCACTCACTCACTCACTCACTCACTCACTCACTCCCTCACTCACTCACTCACTCACTCACTCACTCACTCACTCACTCACTCACTCACCTCACTCACTCACTCACTCACTCAATCACTCACTCACTCACTCACTCACTCACTCACCATCACTCACTCACTCACTCACTCACTCACACACTCACACTCACGTCACTCACTCACTCACTTCACACACATCACTCACTCACTCACTCACTCACACACTCACTCACTCACTCACTCACTCACTCACCACATCACTCACTCACTCACTTCACTCACTCACTCACCATCACTCACTCCCTCCCTCACTCACTCACTCACTCACTCACTCACATCACTCACATTTCACTCACTCACTCACTCACTCACTTCACTCACATCACTCACTCCACTCACTCACTCACAATCACTCACTACACTCACTCACTCACTCACTCACTCACTCACTCACTCACTCACTATACACTCACTCACTCACTCACTCACTCACCTCACTCACTCACATCACTCACTCACTCACTCACATCACTCACTCACTCACTCACTCACTCACTCACTCACTCACTCACTCACTCACATCACATCACTCACTCACTCACTCACTCACTCACTCACACACTCACTTCACTCACTCACCACACTCACTCACTCACTCACTCACATCACTCACTACTGTTCACTCACTCACATCACTCACGTGTCACTCACTCACTCACTCACTCACTCACTCTACTCCACTCACTCACTCACTCACACACTCACTCACTCACTCACTCACTCACTCACTCACTCACTCATCATCACTCACTCACTCACTCACTCACTCACTCACTCACTCACTCACTCACTCACCTCACTCACTCACTCACTCACATCACTAAACACTCACTCACTTAAATAACACACTCACTCACTCACTCACTCACTCACTCACTCACTCACTCACTCACTACACTCACACTAAACTCACTCACTCAATCACTCACTCACTCACTCACTCACTCACTCACTCACTCACTCACTCACACACACACTCACTTCAAAAACTCACTCACTCACTCACTCACTCACTCACTCACTCACTCACTCACTCACTCACTCACTCACTCACTCACACACTCACTCACCTCACTCACTCACTCACTCACTCACTCACATCACTCACTCACCTCACATCACTCACTCACTTCACACACTCACTCACTCACACTCACTCACTCACACACTCACTCACAACACTCACTCACTCACTCACTCACTCACTCACCTCACTCACTCACTCACTCACATCATCTCCACTCACGTCACTCACTCACAAAATCACTCACACCTCACTCACTCACTCACTCACTCACTCACTCTCACTCTCTCACTCACTCACTCACTCACACTCACTCACTCACTCACAAATCACTCACTCACTCACTCACACTCACACTCACATCACTCACTCACTAATCACTCACTCACTCACTCACTCACACATCATCTCACTCACTCACTCACTCACTCACCTCACTTCTTCACTCACTCACTCACTCACTCACTCACTCACTCACTCACTCACTCACTCACTCACTCACTCACATCCTCCACACACACACTCACTCACTCACCTCACTCACTACTCACTCACTCACTCACTCACTCACATCACTCACTCACTCACTCACTCACTCACTCACTCACTCACTTCACGTCACTCACTCACTCACATCACTCAACTCACTCATTCACTCACTCACTCACATCACTCACTTCCCTCACTCACTCACTCACTCACTCACTCACTCACTCACTCACTCACTCACTCACTCACTCACTCACTCACTCACTCACTCACTCACTCACTCACTCACTCACTCAATCAATCAATCAATCAACCAATCAATCAATCAACCAATCAATCAAGTATTAGTATCCCGTTACAATATTCAGCGCATCTATAAGTACATGTAATTATATATATTTATTTACTGGGGCAAAACGACCCGGGACGAACGGGATTATGTGCGAAACGACCAGGGTGTGAATGGGTTTAAGGGCGAAACGACTCGGGACGAAAATAATGTTGTAATGTTACTTTGCGCTTTTAACCTTTACGTACTTTATCACTTGGTTCCCGGTTCTGACCTAACACAATTATATAACACACCAAGGAACCAGCTTTTCCGCGCGAGTGGTTTGTTTACATCAGAAGTCCATGTGCTCTAGTATCTGCCTCTTTTATGCACAGGGCTACTAAAATAATTCCATTGTATTCAATCTGTATAGATGAATTCAAGTGGGTGGGGATATTCAACATTGCCTGTGCTAGACATCGAACGGACCGGTACATATAACACCCACCTCCTTTGTGCCATGTGCATTGAGCACTCCACGTAAGTATAACTTCCCTGTGAGGTAAGCATTTATTGCTGTATAGTTTTACACCGATAAGCATTTATTGCCTGTTAACCACAGGCAACTGTCGCAGACCGGCAGCACGATTTACCCAAATCTACCCAAATCTTACCCAAATCTACCCAAATCTTCATTAAAAATAACATTTATGATTATATTTTATACGTTTTCAACATTATATCATTAGTATATCATACAATAAGCACATTTTGACCAAAAAAAGGGAAAAATAAAGCACATATTTCCGCGGGAAAGCGATTAATATACATATAGCATTATTATAAAGGGAGACTACCGTGATCGAGACTCATTAATTATGTCTCAGTTGTCTAACTTTAAGTTGTCATCGATCATGATTTCGTATGGCACATATACTAGTCCAACTGTCTAACCGGTCACCTCCATAGTATTGCAATATTTATTTCGCCGAGTAATTATAATATATGCCAACATCTTTTTGAAATAGTTAAAAACAAAGTATAATGCATTGAATTAATGTTTGTATTAGCACAAATGACTTCTGGACATATATAGTTTAGTTATTGCAATTTAATTTACGGATATACATTTCAAAACTTACAGCTATATATATATATAAATATTCTTAATATTCATCTACAATAACAATAATAAACGATCTTGTATTAAGAACATTGATGACAATGAACCTCCCAGCAAACACACAACGTAACCCCAACGTTACGCGAACGTCGTAATCAGGTTGCGTGTTCAACAACGTTTTTAGGTAGTTGAGGTAACTTTTTAATATTAAAACTTTCCTGAAGTACGTTGTACCAACGTCATTGTGAAAACGTCTTGTGAATGTCGTCATAAAACGTGAAATCTACGACAGGAAAACTTTCCTGGAGTACGTTGTACCAACGGCTTCATGGCAACGTAACTACAACTTTCATAAAACGTTGTAACAACATTCCTACAACCGAAAATTGTTAGCTGGGCTTAATATGCATGTAATATATATATATTTTAATTTGTGTATGGTTTGTATATCTTGTCAAATAGCTTGAATGTTATTCACACCTCTATGTAGACAAAGCCAAATATTATATTGTATTGACCAGAACACAGTGTATTTTACGGGGGTAGCTCGTTATATATATATATATATAGTCGATTATGTACAATATGGGAAACTGTGTAGATCCTGATTAGATTGTGAATGCATATTTCCCCTACAGGTATAGCCTCAACAAGTGGTTATGCACAAAATGGGGAATCGGGTAGACCCTGATCAGACTGTGATTGCAAATTTCCCCTAGAAGATATAGCCTCAACAAATGATTTTGTTATAAGATGGCTACACGTCATGGCGTGCAACACGCGACTTGCTTGTATACGGTATACAGTGATTATGTACAAGATGGAAAACAGTGTAGACCCTGATCAGACTGTGATTGCAAATTTCCCTAGAGGTATAGCCTCAACAAGTGATTATGTACAAGATGGCTGTAGACACGTCCTGGTGGGCAAAAACGGCCAGTATACGGTCGACACCTTCACACTGTCTCCTTGTATGTCAACATTATAGAGGTTCTACAATTTTTTATTTGTATTTCAATTAAAAATCATCATTCCCATTTAGCATGTTTAGCCATTATAAAGTGGATTATCTTCCTTGGCTTCCTAGTATTATTAAGTTTATCGCGGTACTCTCCCTTTACTTCATATACAAATATTTCCATTTTGCATCAAAACATTAAAATGGGCCCTGGTATGAGCAAATTAATGACATACATCATGTAACTACAGTCCAAACATCGTTATTATGATGTGTATAGCTTTATTTATTAACACATATAGTAATTATATGACGATTTGGGTAGATTTGGGTAAGATTTGGGTAGATTTGGGTAAATCGTGCCACCCGTCACAGACTGTCGTTCCCTTAAATTAAGGTTAAATGGTGGTTAATAAGTTTAAGGGAACGACAGTTAAACCATTAATATCCCACCACTATGGCGAATTACAACAATAGTACAAAACAAACTGAGTACGAAAGGATAAACCATGAAATTTTTGATAATTTTGATTTGTCGCGCTATTTACAGTGCCATTTTCAACTTTGTTTTCCAGGTAATTATTTGAGCTGCAAATTTGAATATACACCAAGTTACAGTTTGCCATTGTTGTTGTTGTTGTAGATTTTGCGCCGCACGAAAGTGACATGTAAACTGTCCCATTGACAGCCAGCCAGAATGTGCTATTTTCATTTCGCTCCCTAATCTATAATACTGCATGTTTTAAATCAAACTTCTATTCATCTTTTGAAATCGACCTTCATTTAGCTTTCGTAAGTATAATTACACAGATCACAGTGTACACGCAAGTTTTTCAACAAGTTTTTCAGCCAACTGAACGAGGATGGGTATACGCGCACAGGCATTCGGCGGGTTTCGGCTTTCATCGGTATGACTCTATATATATATATATATATATATATATATATATACGCGCGTATTCATTCATGTGGGTGGGGTATCGACCATATAATGAACATTTCTGCTGCCACAGTCGCCAGGACATAACAATAATATTTGTATATCAACTTTTTAACTATTTTTTAGGGTATTTTTTATACAAGATCTAACATAAGTGATGTTTGTTCATGGTATGTATTTTTATGAGTTTAATTACTAATATCATAAGAAATCAGTAAATGATATTATAAATATCATATTAAATCTAAGCCATCACTCACTATGACCCCTGCATATACAGCATGTTGAGGGGTAGATCATTTGTGGATTTTTATCACCAATGATGTGTTCGTTCTATAGCCATGATAGCTGTTTTCATGCCCAAGATCAAGGCCAAACCAGTTGGAAATTATTTGTTTGTCAGACAAGGATTGAGAGTGTACCGGTATATGTCTCTAGTCAGACCAAGCAGCAACCAGGGATATTTGTGAGCCCATGCTCACTTGCTCTAGTTTTAAGGTTTCTAGTGTTGATATAAGCGTGGTATTTAACATTTTCATAAAATTTGTCCTGGTTTTACATTACTAAACACTGATGCTAAAAAGGAAACTAACCCTGCCTTGGTGCAGCTCATTCACAGATGTGTTTGCATATATATGTAAAACGTGTTACACCATCTGCTACATATGCTGATATATGCCATGCCTGTCTCGAGCCCTGAAAAAGGGGAGAGGTTTACAGTATAAATGTATTACAGTACACCCACCCCCACCCATCCACCAAATTTTTTCCACAAGACAATATTTTGTGTTACTTCCAGGTTTCCTGGCATGCATGGATGGAGGAGTCAGATTCTTCTTCACTGGGGTGGGATGAAGACCTGGGGTAGAATGCAGGGTAATACTAAAATGTGTGTGACTAAGAAGTTTGTAAGTGCAAAACTTAAATCGACAACAAAATTTGCATTAGCAGCCAATTGTGAATTTGTTCAGGTTCAGTGACCCCAATGTACATGTAGTCCGCCGCCACATTCATGTGTCGAGTAAACTTATCAAAATATGCATAAGGACATTTTTATCATACAAAGATTACTGAAACTGTCCCCTGTTGAATAGTGCATCATGGAATAATATATATTCCCTTCCCATGGTAGATGTGGGCTGACAGTCCACACCAGCATAATTTCACACTTTCATAAAGTTACTGTCTAATTTTAAGCTTCTGTGTCTAATTCACTAAGGATGGAGCATATTTATTTCTTCCATAAAGATGACAGTATATCCACACTTGTATACATTTAGTTGCAGGAAGTAACTCTGCAGAATACTCTTGTATTGTTCATACCCAGAGTTACGGTGCCCTCCATAGGTTTCCATTGCCGACTAGGGAATCACATCTGATTCACAATTTAGCTGTTAATTGTAACATATAACCATGGAAAATATGAATAATTTCAAGAAAATTGGGAAACGCTAGTTTTTAATTTTTAATTAAAATAAAATTAATGCTGCCACAAAAGTTGAAAATGCATTATTGCCATTAGCATAATTTGAAAGGAATTTGCTCAATCCTGATGCAGCTATGCAAGTGTGCAGTTTAAATTGTTTTTTCAAACTTTGTACGCCATCTTATATCAGCCGGCGACCCGAAGGAAAAACTGGACTATATTACAGGTGGAAGACGAAGATGATGGGTCACCGGCCAGCCCTCGGCTAGGGAGGTGACCCTGGGACGAGCGAAGATGAACAAGGAGCTCCAGGAGAAACTGGCCGACCAGATGTCACAGAATGACGGCAAGATGGCCGTGATGACGGCTCAGTACGAGGTTTGTGACTAACCGAGGCTTGTGGTATTTGTGTATTTGACCAGAGTAGCTCCTGACCAAATAATGTGATAACAGGTGCAGATCCTGATCAGACTGTGCATATGCACATGCTAATCTGTGTCTACACTGGTCGCAAAACGCTTATAAGCCCCACTTCTCCAGTCACAGCCACAAAGGTGACTGGAGAAATGGGGCTTACAGGATTTCTGACTGACCAGCGTAGTTCCTGATCAAATAGTGCACTTGTATAGCCTGATAACGATTGCATATGCGTATCTGGATCTTAACTGGTCGCAATGCTATAAGCCCCATTTATTTGTCGCAGCCACAAATATAGGGGCGGGAGGGGTGTGGAGTTGGTGGAAGTATTTGTTATCGTTAACAATGAATCCTTTTTTATAGGGATTCAACTCTGAGGGTGAATCTTAATGGGAATCACAACCGCAGCCAAGTGATCTG
Source organism: Conchocele bisecta (assembly GCA_029237695.1). NCBI lineage: Eukaryota > Metazoa > Mollusca > Bivalvia > Lucinida > Thyasiridae > Conchocele > Conchocele bisecta. The sequence continues at coordinate 9,628 of JAQRGA010000354.1, read as the reverse complement.
GTGTATTGAGGGTGCCTGACACCATATCAAGCTATTGTAATTTCAATGCTGAACATTTAAACTTGATTTACTAGCATCCGCCACAATTTCAGTTATTTTGCAATTTCCATTTTTAGAGAGGGTATTGCTGATTAATATCGTATTACTGAGTTCATTTCACAAATGTGGCTGTTACTGGAGAAATGGGGCTTATGTGTTTTGCGACTAGTGTAGATCCCGATCAGCCTGATCAGGATCTGCACTGTTTGCCATTCTGTGAAAGAAATGCTTGTCATGCTTCTATTAGCAATATATATCGCTATTAAGCTACAGGCCCCCCAATGCAGGAGGTTAAAATGGGATCGAACCCGTTTGCCTGGCCTTACCTCATATGACCTTAGCTGTTGATAGGCCGTTAAACACCAATAAACAAACAAACACGCTACAGGAGTGTGCTTTTTGATCGTGAGCTACACTGGTTGCAAATCCCATAAGCCCCAATCAGAGCCACAAGTCCGATTCATTTAGTTTTGTCTGTGTATGACTTCAGTTTTAAATGGATGTAAAACTCCATTCAATCAATACGCCTAAATTGATCAATTGCATTCTTCATGTTTAGTACACAATGAAGAGCCTGGAACATGAAGTGTCCACCCTGCAGAAGGAACGAGAGAACCTGTCTACCGCCGCCCTAGAGGATGCCAAGACCAACTCCGCAGCAAGTAAGTCTTGACAACAGTGGTGTACACTCTCTGTTTTATGTTGGGTTTGGCTGTGGCATAGGGGTTAACACCAGACTTTCAATCCGGAGTTAATGGGTTTAAACCTCGCATTAGACATCAAAAAATACTTTAATAGTATTTCCATCACGCTGGTCTTTCGGGTGCGTCCCTATATGCTCAATTCATTTCAAATCTCGCCTGGGGGTTGTGGAATACGAGTTAGAACACCAGACTTTCAATCCAGAGGTTGTGGGTTAAAACCTTGCATTAGGCATAAAAATATACTCGCATAGTATTTCCATCCTGCTGGTCTTTTGGATGAGACTTGAAACTGAGGTCCCGACCCTAAATGACCTTAGCTGTTGCTGGGATGTTATTTTCCCATATGATCGACACTGGTCGCAAAACCCATGAGCCCCATTTCTCCTGTCACAGCCAAATATTAGAGACGTTGAAGCAGCAGCGGGTGAGCCTGATGAAGCAGATGAAGGAGGACAAATACAGGAAACTACGGCAACAGGAGGACAAGGGGGTCCTACGTCTACAGCAGATGGTGGGTCGATGATTCTGTCTCGCCCATGCTTGATGGAAAGTGAGACAGCAGTGACAATTCCCAGAGCTCCAGATAAGCTTTGTGTTTAAAGAGTATTGTACCCCCTGAGGGGTACATTATTACAGTATTTCCACTATTCAATTTGAAAATCAATGCGTATTTTCACATTGCTGTGAGTATTTCGTACTCCCACTTTTGATAATCAATGCGTATTCAGCTAAATAGTGTGTTAATACGCCAATACGAACCTTATCTGGAGTCTGAATTCTGCTGGCATAGTAGTGGACAATTCCGTCCAAACGTTTATTGAATATTTCCTGACCTGTTAGTGGGATCATTCAATCAATACCTAACTTCTTCAATAGCTGCCTCACATTGGTGTACAAAACAACCCCAGAAAAAGGTCCAAGTTAATAAATGTTGTCTGTCTTTCGACAAACTTTTTCACATTTGCAGAAAGAATGGCAACTTTCACATTTTAGGATTTACTGGCTGTCTTTTCAAATGACTAGGAAAACAGACCACCATTTCAAATTTTTGGACCAGCTTATAACATTGTCAAAATTAACAATTTTGACGTCAGCGTATTAATTGTTTCTTTGCCGGAAATGACGTCAAAACGTGACGTCAATTATATCTCGCGAACGTCTCGGAGCATATTGTTCCTTCAAGGAAATAAATCCCTCCAGAATCACGGTAAATCACTGGGTAGCATTTAGAACAGTACTACCCCAAGTATGTTCCTGTCTGTATAGTATCTGACGTTGAATGGCCATAAACCCCAATCAGTAAATTTTTATCAAAGTGGGGCACATCTGAGCTCCAGATAAGTTTTGTGTCTAAAGAGTATTACCGGTATACCTCCAGATTTCTAATTCAATGCATATTTTACTTTTACAAGTGTGTTATTGATTTTCTTCTGTATTAAATAGGGAACAAATGATAAAAAAAATAAAGCACATTTAAAAATGCACTTATTTGGGTTGCTTTTTAGCTCACCTGAGCGAAGCTCATGTGAGCTATTGTTACCGCAATGTGTCTGTCGTCCGTCGTCCGTGAACATTTTCAAACGTCTTCTCCTCGGTAATCATTGGGCCTATTGTCACCAAACTTCATGGGCATGGTCGTCCTTAGGTAGGGTGATTACAAAATTGTTAAAATGACGTCATTACGTAATCCAAGATGGCCGCAGTCTAAAAATAGCACAAATTCTTCAAAAATCTTCTCAAGAACCGCCAACCGGATTTCGACAAAACTTGGTAGTAATGATCGATGTACAATTCTCTTTCAAAGTTGTTAAATTGGTGACCCCGGGGTCTAAAATGGGCGTGTCCCGTGGGGTCAAATTGGGGTCAAATTTTATTTTTGACCGAATATCGTCATGTCTATATCAAATCGAAGGTACCAAAGAGGCGATCGCTCTGGTACATTTTTTGTCGAAATTGGATGGTCATGTCATCCAAGATGGCCGCCGAAAGGTCAAAAGGTCGTTCTTTTATTAGAGATTTCAAAATTCTTTTTCACACGAACCGCTTGGCCCATGGTGGCAAAACTTCACAGTTATGGTCCATGGGTGAAGCCTTTTCAGATTTGTTAAAACGGAGGTCGTCGCTAATCCAAGATGGCCGCTGTCTAAAAATAGCACAAATTATTAAAAAATCTTCTTCTCATGAACCGCCAGCCGGATTTTGACGAAACGTGGTAGGAATGATCGATGTACAATGCTCTTTCGAAGGTGTTAAAATGTGACCGTTAGGTCAAAAATGGGCGTGGCCCGTGGGGTCAAATTTTATTTTTGACCAAATATACTCATGTCATATATCAAATTGAAGGTATCGATGAGGCGATTGCTCTGGTGCAATATTTGCTGGCCAAACTTCATAAGTTAAGATCCTTGGGTGAAGCATTTTCAGATTTGGTAAAATGAGAGTCATCGCTTAATCTAAGATGACTGCCATCTAAAAATAGCACACATGAACTCAATGTCACATTCTCCTCTGTTGTTCATGGAGTCAGGTGAGTGAATTAGGGCCATCATGGCCCTCTTGTTTGGCATTTCTCCAGTCACAGCCACAGATGACAATTTGTTACCTGTCTGAGTCTATTCCGTTAATTTGCAGGTAAATACCTGGAAATGTCTGTTTATAACTTCTGTTTCTTTACTGGGGAACACCTTGATATTTCATACATGCATCTGATGATCCTCTATTGTGCAGTTTGTGCTACAGCAAATCCATGACCCACGCCCCCACCCCAATTTCCCCCTTTCCCCAAGGTCAAGGTCACAAACTTAGCACATTCATACATGCATTCCTCATGTGAATAGCTATCATGCTTTAGAAAATCACCAACTGCATAAACTTAACGTTGGGTTAAATTTTGTATAACTTCTGCTTTCAGGGATCGCATTGATATTTCATACATGCATTCATCTTAATATGCTATATCATGCTATACAAATCCACGACACACCTTCCACCACTGACCCCAACGCCAAGGTCCACCGCACACCCCTTAACTCAAGGTAAAGTTATATAATATTCATGTTTTTTATACAACTGTGCCAAGTTTCAGTGAAGGCTGCCAACAGGCGAGCTTCGTTGTCTTCTGACAACTCTTGTTTTCAATATTTCTCGACAAAAACCTTTTTTGACAACGCATGAGAATCGTTGAATGGACATAAAACCCCCGATTAATCAATCTGTCCCTGTTGCAGCACCTGACAAAGTTCATGTACACGGACAAGTCTGTGGCGTTGATGCCAGAAATGAGGGTGCATGATGACGTCACGGAAAGTCGGTCGCCTTCCTCACCCCGCGACCAAAGGTCAACATTCTACTGGCTGTTCAACACCATATTTGTTGGATTGGGCGGTTGGTTGGGCCATTATCTCCCCCTTTTCGACTTAGAATTTCACCATTTTGCCTTGTAACTTGTAAAACTTCCACACCGTGATAGCTGGAGGCTAGATGCTTGGTATGTAGCTAATTTATGGTGTGTAGATACATGTTTGTCGTCATCTGTATTTTTGTTCAGTAGATGCATACGCGTTCCTCTATCTCCTATAACTTCTTTACCATATCAATGTGCATGTGCACAGCGACGGAATACATGCTGTTGGGGGCATTCTTGTTCATATTCTGTTTCATCACTTTCTAGGTATATCCCAGAGCTCCAGATAAGTTTTGTATCTAGAGAGTATTATACACCCAGATTTCAAATTTACTTTACAAATGTAGTATTGATTTTCTTCATTATTAAATAGGGAACAAGTGATAAAAAAATAAAAATAACAAATATTCACTTAATATTTGAGCTGCAAAAAGCAAACACTGTTTGGGTTTTGCAGCTCAACTAAGTAAATTGTCAACGTTAATACAGTATTTTCACTACTCAATTTGAAAATCAATGCGTATATTCACATTGCTGTGATCATTTTATACTCATACTTTTGGTAATCAATGCGTATTCTACTAAAATAAGTGTGTAAAATACCCAATATGCACCTTATCTGGAGCTCTGTATCATTTAACATGGCCGCAATGACTGAATGAATTTGCCCCCTATTGCAGCCGAAATGTCCAACCCCGGCAACACCTTCCGATGACTTCTCTGAAGGAGAAGATGACGAGGATGAGCAGGTATATGATGAAGACAACCCGGACTACGATCCAGATTGGAAGAAAACACCAATGTTTAATCGCATTGTTGGCCGGCCGAGAAATCCACGTGGACGTAGAACATATTTGTTTAAGCAACCAAAGGTAAATATGCGGCTGTAACTAGAGAAATGGGGCTCATGGGGTTAGCGACCAGTGTAGATCCAGATCAGCCTGTGCATCCGCACCGTCTGATCAGGATCTGCTCTGTTTGCCATTCCATCAATGCAACATCCATCATGCTTCTAACAAATATAGATCGCTATCAAGCAACATGCACATGCTATTTGATCAGGAGCTATGCTGGTCACAAATCACAGTCCCATTTCTCCAGTCACAGCCTCGTATATATGCTTTACCCCTTATACTACGTGATTCTCTGTATACGAATCCGATTGTCAGTTTAGGCGGGTGACTGATCAGCCGAGAAAAGTATGTGGACGTTGAACAGATTTGTTGAAGTGACCAAAGGTAAAAGCTTTTACCTCGTACCATACGTGGCAATGTTATGGTACTGCGTATATGGTTCCAAGGCACAATAAGATCCAATTGATGGAACACGCCACAATTTAGTCAGGTGAATAATAATTATACCCCGCAATGAGTTGTGAGGGGGTATACAGTCAGGTTGTCCATCACTAAACTTGACATCGGAGAAATATTATAACTTCTATTTCCTTCATCGAAATTTTTTTATATTTCACGCATGTATTCCTCTAAGGCTCTACTTTGATGCTGTGACAAATTTACGAGTTTCCAACCCCCGCTGATCCCAAGGTCAAGGTACTTAGTCTCTTTACAAAACTTAACATCAGAGAAATATGTTATAACTTATATTTCCATCATCGAAAATTCTTTATATTTCACGCATGTCTTCCTCTAAGGCTCTGCTATCATGCTGTGACAAATTCACGACTGTCCAACCCCTGCTGATCCCAAGGTCAAGGTCACATACTTAGTCTCTTTACAAAACTTAATATCAGAGAAATATTTTATAACTTATATTCAAAATCCATGACTGTCCAATCCCCACTGACTCTGTCTCTGTAGGACCTTAGCTGTTGCTGGGACGTTAAACCCATTCACTTTATCATATTCCTCTTATAGGAATATAGAAAGTCAGTCGGGCACGGTTGTGGTTGCCGCGGCAAATGATTGACGAAGGACCTGTGTAAATGTCTCGACTGCGGCAACAAGGAGGTCCAGATGCCCCAGTCCACCACGTCCAACAACGACGCCTCCGATACAGACATGGTAAGTGTGCTCATTTTTACAAAATCCGTCAAATAAATTCAATCTGAGATCATCAAATGCGTCGGCGGGCTTGACATGCGGGCCACGGCCATCTGGTAATTGATTATCATATACGAGACATGTGATTTTGTGGATTTTAATATTTATGGCATACACGTATAGGGTAAATACCAAGTCGATGGTATTACATGTATAATGATTAATATACTACAAAGAGCAGCTTGATATATTCTTCCACAGATATGCTGTTCACAACGTCTGCCAATAACAAACCAGTACTTGTCAGTGTCTTAATGTCGACACACATCAACGTTATTTATGACACGACTTTAGCAATATTAGTTGACCTCAGGTTCCGGCAGTGGTAATAATCAAATAATTTCACATATTGCTCCCTAAGAATAACATTTTCTGGTGGTGGGGGTGAAAGGAGAAATAAATTCTGGTGGTGGGGGTGTTTTAATGCAATTTCTTTTTTTTTTTCTGGAGGTAGGGGTTAAATGAGAAAGCAATTCTGGTGGTGGGCTGATATAAATTCCGGTGGTGGGGGGTATTAATTCTGGTGGTAGTGGGGTTATTAGTGGGGTTATGCAAGAAATAAATTCTGGTGGTGGGGGTATAATTTTATGCAAATTCCGGTGGTGGTACACCTAAAAGAAAAGCCAGTCCCGCCCCCACCCAGGGAAATTGTTCTGGAAAAAGCCCTTACATGTTTTACATTTGCTCATGATCAACAGGCATACAGGCTCTTGTTGACTTTGATCTCCGGCCTTAACTGTTGATAGGCCGTTAAACACCAATAAATCAAATCAATTGTTGACATTGTGACTGGAGAGATGGGGATTATGGCATGTGTGACCAGTGTAGACCCAGACCAACCTGCCCATAAACACAGTCTGCTCAGGGTCTGCACTATTCACCATTATATCAGTGAAACACCTATCATTCTCCTCCTTACAAACCGTATATCAGGCTCCTACAGTGTGCTAGCAGATCAACACCTAGACTTCACACAAATGCACAGCTCCAGATAAGTTTTGTATCTAAAGAGTATTATGCCCCCATATTTCAAATTCAATGTGTATTTTACTTTTACAAATGCAGTATTGATTGTCTTCCTTTAATATTAACAAATAATTCAAATTTAAAAAATCACTTATCTGAGTTGCAAAATGCAAACAACAATGTTTGCTTTTTGCAGCTCAACTATTTAACAAATGTTCAACTTTATGACAGTATTTTCACTGCTCTATTTGAAAATCAATGCGTATGTTCACATTGCTGTGAGTATTTTGTACTCCCACTTTTGATAATAACTTTTGTGTAAAATAAGTCAATGTGCACCTTTATCTGCAGCTCTGGGTCAATATCTAGACTCGACACAAATGCCAGATGAGACTACGCGAATGCCATACTCCCCATTTCTCCAGTCACGGCCACATATTATGGGTGTACATTCCTTTTGCAGGGCCGGGGTTATAGACTGGATTATGGTTCATTACACAGGTATACATATCAGGTTTTACTCGGGAGTGCTTAGTTGCTTGGTCAGGAGCATGTGATAATTGTATCCCCCGGACTCCGTCGGGGGATACTATGGATTTGACAGCGCGCCGCGTCCGCGGTCCGCGTACGCGTCCGCCGCAGACACTTCTTGTCCGGAGCATAACTCGAACACCCTTTGGAATATTTTCATGAAACTTCACACATGCATAGACCACGACCCGAAGGTGTGTCGCGCACAAGAATGACAACTCTTGCATAGCTAATTTTTTAGTTATCTCCCTTTTTTGTTTCGCGCACTGATTGACCATAACTCGACCACCCGGTGGAATATTTTTATGAAACTTAACACATTCAATTAGACCACGAACCGAAGGTGTGTCGTGCACAAGAATGACAACTCTTGCATAGCTAATTTTTGAGTTATCTCCCTTTTTTATTTTCGCTCACTGATTTCCTGTCCGGAGCATAACTCGACCACCCTTTGGAATATTTTCATGAAACTTCACACAGGCATAGACCACGACCCGGAGGTGTGTCGCGCACAAGAATGACAACTCTTGCGTAGCTAATTTTTGAGTTATCTCCCTTTTTTGTTTCGCGCACTGATTGACCATAACTCGACCACCCGGTGGAATATATTTATGAAACTTAACACATTCAATTAGACCACGAACCGAAGGTGTGTCGTGCACAAGAATGACAACTCTTGCATAGCTAATTTTTGAGTTATCTCCCTTTTTTGTTTTCGCTCACTGATTTCCTGTCGGAGCATAACTCGACCACCCTTTGGAATATTTTCATGAAACTTCACACATGCATAGACCACGACCCGGAGGTGTGTCACGCACAAGAATGACAACTCTTGCGTAGCTAATTTTTCAGTTATCTCCCTTTTTTGTTTTGCGCACTCTACAAACTGGACAATAATGCATGAAGACCTGTTTTCTCGTCTGCTCTGTACACCTTTTCTCCTGTGCTCTGTACACCTTACCTGTAGAGAGAACAATAGAAACTGGGAGAACCATGTGCTTGCATGGGCTAGCATGTGCAGATGTCCAGTGCTTGACCACTGCTGACCAGCTAATTTATACAGGTAAATTACTACATTGGGTACTGTGTTGAAAATATTGTGGCATTATGTGGACCTGTGCAGATATATGTAGATAAATATAGAACTATTAAAAAAAAATCTGGTCTCCAATAGCAAGCATTATTATTTTTAAACTTTTTTTTTTAATTATTTTTTTTTTTTTTTGTTTATTTTTTTTTTAATCTTTTTTTTCAAATTATTTTTCAATTTGACTGAAAAAAAAAATCTGGGCTCCAGTAGCAAGCATTATTATTTTTAAACTTTTTTTTTCCATTTTATTTTTTTCATTTTTTTTTTCATTTTTTTTTTTCAAATTATTTTGCAATTTTTGTCCAGTAGCATAAGGTCGTAAGTGCTATATACAGACTATTCACCTGTGCATGTGCTAGCATGTGCAACTGACCACTGACCACTTACAGGTAATTTATACAGGTAAATGATTATATTACATTTCCGTAAACTGTGTTGAAAATATTGTGGCATTATGTGGACCTGTGCAGATATATGTAGATACATATAGGACTATTAAAAAAAATTCTGGGCTCCAGTAGCAAGCATTATTATTTTTAATTTTTAGCCAGGTTTTTTGAAAAAAAATCCAGGCTATTGGATTGGCGAAAGCCGGGCGGGCGGGCGGCGGGCGGCTGGCGGCGGGCGGCGGGCGGCGGGCGGCGGGCGGCGTCCACAATCAATGTTAAGTTTTGCGTGTTTGTGTCCATTTCTTTGTTACTGTACCACCTAGGACCACCAAACTTTCACAGCTTCATAATCAAGGGGTGCCCACCACATTATACTATCAACATGTTACTTTTTTTTTAACTTCACCCATTTTTTCCGAGTAATCGACTTAGCCATTTTCAATGTT